>JAQFYM010002534.1:0-23092 GCA_034694785.1 Agrenia bidenticulata
TTGAACCTGGAGGGATATTATCAGAAGTTTTCTACAAACGAACGGGCCTTTCGTAGCTGCTTGGAGTAGGTTTTTAATTGTCAAGATTAAATTCCCAATGCATAGAAAGTAATATGTTTATTACATTTCCGAGAACGGAGATTGATTTGACCGAATATGCATGGCTGCATGATTTGATTAAACTTAACTTAAATTAAAACCCCCAAATTTAAAAACGCACCCTGTACATACATATGCAAGTACATTTTATATTTAAGAGAATAGAATAAAAATCTCCATATCTCCAACAGTCGTTGAGACATAAGAATAAAAGCCCTCTCCTTTATCCGTATGTGAAACGTGAATACTAATGGGACAAAAGGCTCCAAAGACGACAACTTTACAATGAAATAAATAAGTTAATTTTTTACGACTCTTTTCAAACTTTTTTTCCTTCCTAAAAATCTCAAAGTTATCTTTCCAGGTGAATCCTTTCATAGGATTTAAAAGTTGATGTGCAAGGTAACCCGATCCTACCTGTGCCTTCTTATTATAAACTCTATACACAACATACAAGTACACAAGTCTTGAAATTCATATGTTTTTTTAACATCCCATTATTCTTCGTCTTCTTAAATGTTCCTACTCCCTCGTTCCTAGTACTAAGGCCTAATAATAACACATCCACCCTATGGCAGATAAGACAAGGGCTGGTGGTGGTGGAAGGTGATGGAGCTATTTCTAATTCAACTGATGACTTGCCTTTTAGTATTCTCCTCGGACATTTTCAAAAGGGGAAAAGGTTTTAATACTTTATACATATATCTAACCACTAATATTATTATAAGTTATAAGGGGATGTAATCTCTGTGTGTGCTAAGGGTCTGTAGTTGTAGTTATTGGTTGATGAAGGTTCATCTTGGGTTGGTGGATCATGTTGAATCCATTAAGTGGACGAGTTACATGTTCGAAATGAAAGATGAGATGAGGAGATGAGAGTTTAGAAGAGATTCGTGGATTCCGGATCGCTTCTTTGACAACCCACCACTAACCAATCCAAACCACCACCACCACCACCGACTTAGAACACATCTGACTCAACAATCTTGAATAGCTTAAGACACTTGTATGTAAGTGCCCCACCTTCTCCAGCTTCCACAAAGTCTACTCTGAGTACCTAACAGTTTACCTTCCTTTCATAAGCTCTGGGATTTTTATAATTAAAATGGGTGTTAAGATACTTTAAGACTTAAGTACAAGGGTTGAAAAGAGACGTTTTTAAATCTGTTATACTTGATGGGATTTAATTAAGATATTTTTGGCTTTTATGTTGCACACATGCCATCGTTTAGAGTCAAAACTTTGGATCTTTGCGGTCATGTCGGTTGAACCCAAATTCTTTGACCCGGGCTTGAACCCATTTTAACCGCCAACGTGGTATCAATTGTAACCTAAATATATTTAGGCTAACTACGTTCAAATTAATTATGAGACTGTTTGCATTTAAATATTCCTAAGCGATTTTTTAAGCTAACAAGATTTGTTAATGGACTTGAGGGGGTAGTGTATGGAGATTAAAAGATTTTTGTATTTGAAAACGTGCGATCCTCTGAGCTACTTTTGACTGAGGAACCCTGAGGAATGTTGAGTCGTTGGATCTTATTAACTCGTACCTACCCACCTGGGTTGAACTATAAGGCTTCTTCTTCACTGTGTAAGAATCTCCAGTGTCCATCAAGGGTTAGGATGAGCAGTGGGGCAGTTGAATTACAAGGAGGATGAGCCAAGTAGAAGAGGAAGACAGAAGAGGTAGATTAACTACTAACTCTTATTATTATTATTCAAATGATAAAAAACAACAAGAAAGAAATTGCCTAGTAATTCCTACCTTTTTTACCTACTTTTTTTCAGTGATTCAGTCCCTGCATTTTAACTTCCCTTTCTAACCTCCCAGGGTTCCAAAAACACTCCGGGTTTCTATTTTCAGAGATTAGATGGTTCAGAGGGTTTTCTCATGGATTCAAATATATGCGAACACTTTCGCTTCGACAATTTAAAAAATTGGGTTTTAGGATTGGAATTGAAAATACCTTAAGCCTTAAGGCTTTCATTGATTGAAAACTCATCTTCAAAAAGTAACGGGTGGATTGAGCCGTGTTTGTAAAAATGTGTTTTTGAGTTGAAAAATGCGTGAAAATCCTGTAGCAAAGACAATATAATTGAAAACCCGGGTTTTAAAGATTGCATTGGGAATACTGAATATCCAAGTGTTTCATAGATTAAAAACTGATATTTTTCTTTTAAAAAGGAACCGGGTAGGGGGAACCCTATTTGTAAATCTGAAAGCCTTGGTCTCGTCGCTCAAGTCAAGGCTTTTTAGTTTTAAGTTAAGAGGAATGAAGGATATTTTATTTCCCTTTGAATGCCTTGGCCAGGTTGTATTATATTCGTTGAATAGTTTCGTGGGTAAGGTGTGCTTGTGTGTACTATAGGGCCATTTAGCTCCAGGCTGTCAACAGAGAGAACATCTACTCTTTTAAAAAGACAATGATACTCCAACAATCCCTTAAACATTTAACAGCCATCTTATTCTTCAAGTATTGTTAACAATCCCAACAGATATTTCCAACCTGACTTTGGTAGTAACGTCTACTTTGAATTAAAAAAACACTGTCCTAACTCTAGAAATATGTGCTTGTTAATTTGATCTTTGAATGCAAGTTGTGAATCATCTGCTATGAGCGTAAGAAAATAATAAAATCGCTTAAAATAATACGGCTTATTAAATACACATAAAAAGGCCAACTGAAAAACTTTGGAAAATAGTAGAATTTTGAGCTAACAGATTAGAACCAAAAGGAATTTCAAAAACTAACTGAAAGAGCAGTTGATTTTCATAAAAGGGAAAAAATCTTTCTCAAGGACTCAAAAGCCCTGTAGTCCAACAAATATCCCTTAAAGTGTTTACACCGCAAAGGCCCTTTCCTAGTAAATTCATTCATAAAATCAGTAATAATAACCTTTTCGTATCTTTTGAGTCTTAAAAGATTTTATTCTAAAGTGGGCCATTACCTGGAAGCTGTATTGCCTACTTAATTTCAAACACTATGGACCAATACCAATACACAGTGAATATGATAATAATTCTAGTCAGTGGTGGTCATAAAACATGAGCAATTTAAAACATATATACATACGAGCCATAACACTTAAACCTTTTTCATGTGTGTCTACAACATTACAATTTACAATACGGAGGAATACATTTCTCTCATCTCGAACATACGCGTTTTTTAAAAGCTTTCAATCATAATAACCTCCAATGAGCTAGATTCGGAAATTTAGAATAAAAATTTCTGGTAACCCTATCAGATTTTTTTACCCTCTAGGAAATGCAGTAATATTTTTTTAAGTGATAAAGTACTGAATAAACCGTTCAAACTACATCTAGCAGATTTGCGTATTGTTTGAATGAAACTTTAAAATACCCTGAAGGGTCCATCCCAACGTGCCGATCTTCGAATTGGCCTCCGCTAGGAAATCCTAAGTGGATGTCTCAAAATAAATTTCGAAAAAAACAGCTTGTACAAAAGTTACCGTTTATGGGACGGACGTACACACGTACACTCACATAAAGTAGCTGCGGTAGAGAATAATCAAAAGATAAAAGTAAATGAGAGTCAGAGGGGGCTGTTATCCAAATGATAATAAAAGGACAAAGCGATGCCCACCACGGCCAACACAACCACCAGCTCAATTCACATCTCTCCAGCTTCCTGAGATATTGAACGGAAATCCCAACCCATTTCCCATTTACACTGACTGATCCGTCACGAAATCCATAAATTTTAATGCTCTCAAGTTTAAAAAAAAAATTATGCACAGGAAGGGTTGGAGGTAAATATGTGCTTAGTCTTGTGCCATGTTCCTTGAGTTGTTCATTATAATAAATGTACACGAGTGCTTGTTCATGAAATAAATAGCCGTGGTGGTGGATTTGTGGAGGAACAAATTGAATTAGTGGAACGTGGTGCAGGAAGCATTGTTGTGGGAGGTTTTAAATTAATTATCTTGAACTGGGGAATTAATTTACTCTTAATTTATAAACAATAGAAGGGGGCAGAGATTTAAAAAAATTATTCTTGTCTAACTTATTGATCCTTGGATTTTATAATTTATTTGTTTGATTTTGACGATTTCTCATTGAAGGGATGCGGAACTGAATCTACTGATTGGTACTTAATCCACTCAAATAAAAAATCTAAATTTGGCACAAAGTCCCCCCATTAAATAACTATCCACTTTATATGATTCTGCAAAAATCTTGAGGTAGCTCAAATGTCATCCAAAACCGAAAATCCTTTCACCGTTGACCCTCTGTTTCGTGCATGAGGGGAATACAGTTCCAGTTTAACTCCATCCCAATTCCTCAAGTACAAAAGGAGTGACTCATAAACTTTCGTGCTCAATCTCAATAGATTTTTTTTGTTAAATTGACCTCTGCTCCAACTTGACCTGTAGTGACTTAGATTATCATGTCTCTAGTAATTCCATTTAATGAATTCAATTGAGATTAGAAAGAAGCCTCTGGGCACCTCTCACCAACAGTTGAACATGCACCGCTTCGTAGACATTCATCCCTCCGCCTCCTCACTAATATTTCTTTATCATCACGGCATACGGCCAATATCATCTTCCGCACAAAGACCATTCCTTACGGATTTTTAAACCTCTGTAAAAAATTTGCCAGCTCAACTCCTTGAATCTCTTAATCCTCCCTCAGCAGTAGGAGCCCCGAGATCTGTTCATTAGCAACTTGGAAGTTCGAGAATACCATGAGTAGGTAGGATGATGACATAGCTTATGAACGGACCCCCAAAGACCGACTAAGGATGATACGGTAGCGAAAAAGAGTTTGAAATCAATTCAAAGATCATGATCCTAAGTATGATGATTCGGTCATTATAAGTCGATAGGGCGAGGGTAAAAAAAATCCAATTGGCTAAGGCATTTGAATCACGAAGTTGTTGGCCGTGGATGTTGGTGGTGGTGGTATGAATTTAATGTATGAATATGAATTGATAAATTTGTAACAAGAAGCTCACGGTTTTTAATGCTCAAGAGGAGAGATTACTTTTTTATAATTGACACCCGTTTCCTTCTCCCTTCAATTAATGAAGACTACGTTTTTTCCTTCTCCAAATCATTTAAATACTTAAGTAGACTTTAGAACAACAACAACAAGAGGAGAATTGACTCATACAATGCAGAGATCATAGCGTTTCTTATAGTCTCATAGGAGAAACGAGTTCTGTAATAATTAGTTTGGGTTTAGTTCGGGATAATAGGAGAACCAGATTGGGTTGTATGGAGATGATGAGTAATCAAGGAGATTGAGACAGCCGGATGTGTTGCTTTATTTTAGGGCTGAATTCCCCATACGATTTCATACATTCGAGATCAACCCTTGCCCTATGGGGTACTTTGTAGCAGGTGATCTTTTACATTCTAACTATAATGCTTATTACCATATGGAAGGACTGCATAGGGTTTTAATTAATTTGAGACTCTAAAAGCTGAATTTAAGTTTGAATAAAATTAATTCCGCAACATTGAGCCCTCAGTTTTTTATTTTTGGCAGTAAGATAAAAATTAACGCTTGGATCTGACCTTGTGACCTTTCTTTTTTGTTTTGATCGCCTCGCTATCAAACTAGAAATGACAAGTCAGTTTACTAAACTAGAGAAGCTCCTGCTTTACCTATATTGTATTGTTTTAAAAACAAATAGTTTTTTTAGTCCAGTGGTTGCAAATATATACAAGTCGTTCTGAATACTACTATTTAAAAAGTGAGTGATAGCCTATGCATACAATTCGTGACCTTTAAGAACCCTAGTTTCAATCTCAATGACCAATGACCCCGTTTAAATCTCATTTTATAATTCCATAACATTAAATCCAAAGCGTAGGCTGAATTACCTGGATGGGGAAACAAACTACCCGTGAGCCAGATATCATTTGATTTTTTTTCTCCAAAATACTAAAAAAATACAATGAATAGATCATGGGTTTGTTAAATTTGTTATTATTGACTATAGTAAAGACGAAATGTTCTTTCAATTGTTTTTCGAAGAAGATAGTAGCATGAGAATGGAGATGATAATTATTATTCCCCTCCACCACTACCTCCTCCCTGGCAAGATGTAAATGGTGGAGAGGAATGAGTCTTTCGGTATTCATTAACTTGCCCTCATGATTAGAGGGTATCCGAACCTTCCAACTTCCAACTGGTTTATCTCTTATGATTTCTCATCCTCTAATTTATTCTTTAAATTCCTTGAACAGTTGCGGAATTTTAATTCAAAATTTCAACCTCATCCGCCCCTTGGGAACGTAGCTCAGCTTTTTAAGAAATCCAACAACAACCCTCCCCCCCAGTTCCTTCTACAAAGGAGATTTCCAAAGACCTCTCTTGTTCCTTACAATTAAATAATAAGACAAATAATAATAAAGAAGTTGGCAATTGTGTTAGTAATAAAAAGATGGGACATCTTGTTGGGATTTTTTCCCTGTTTCCCTTGGGGAATTAGGAGAGTATTTGCATAAAATTGAATTAATTCTTCAATACGGAGAGGATAATGCAATGGGATCCGTTGGCATAGGCGGGGGGCTGGGGGGGGGGGGTAATAATGGATCCCGGCTTAGGTAGGAGTCAGGGTGGAG
Organism: Agrenia bidenticulata; assembly: GCA_034694785.1. Classification (NCBI taxonomy): domain Eukaryota; kingdom Metazoa; phylum Arthropoda; class Collembola; order Entomobryomorpha; family Isotomidae; genus Agrenia; species Agrenia bidenticulata. The sequence continues at coordinate 6,703 of JAQFYM010002534.1, forward strand.
TGAAAATCTTTGAAAAAGCAATAAAATTCACAACTGTTAATTATTTTGTATAGACTGAAACCATCTGGCAGTTTAGAGATTTGATTTGTTCTTGGAGCTAGAGGATTGAGGTACATAATGACTCAGGATGATTTAGGGGTGGTAGCTTTTACGGGTGATAACGATAACATGGACGATCATATTTTTGCACGGGGTGGAAGATTAATGTTTGGAATTTTTGGAATTTTTTTGGCTCAGCAACAGTTTTTAATATTGGATGAATTTGAAGAGCCGGTGGTAACTGACAACTTGTCATGGGTGACCGGTGGTCTCCAATTCCAGTGAATTGCGCATTGTTAAATGGTTAAAATGTCTTAATTTTGAAGGCAAATGAATTATGAAAATCTCAGTGTCCCTTAGATTTTCTTAGGTATGGAAGAAGGACTGGGTGGTTGGGGCAATTTTGGTTATGCTAACGGTACTAGCTTATGCTTGACATGTCATGGGTTATGATGATGTATTTGAAAGTTTAAAAGTTAGTATAAGATGATGGATATATTTGTAAAAGTACCTTGCATATTATGCATCCCTTGAAGTTTCTTCTCAGTCTCCCAAAACTTTTGCAATTCCGTAAAGTATTTGTCCAGGATGAAGACCTTGGAAAAGCCGATTGTGGCCATTTCACGCCCAAGTGCCTCACCAAAATATATTTACCACAACCCCACAACTCGAAATACTTTATTCACTTAACTTTAAAAAAAACAATTTCGGTCAAAAATTCAATTCCTTAAAAAGAGAATTTAAAATTCATCTTCAGTCTGAAAAACACTTTATTATTTTCTCACACTTTGGATATTTCCTTCTTTAAATGCTTGTGTTTAGTACAACAAGCTTAGGATAAATATTTTAATTATTTAAATCCAATTTTAATTGAGAGGATAGGCAAAGTAGTAATTTCTCACTTCCGAACATCCCAAAAAGCCATGTTGGACCTAAATCTCACGACTTGATCTCATTTCCGTCACGAACTCAAGAAACAAGCTCCTCTCTGCCCACCTTTACATAACACGACCCACTACTAACTACTACCAAACCAACAGCAAGGAGTCCCAAAACTGCCAGCAACACACTAAACCAATTTTTTTCCCCAAAAAAAATCTTAAAATCCAACCACTACAACTAACCCCCACGTATCTCCAATCTCCAATCTCCAATCTCACAAAAGGATAGTTTTCACACTAAAAATTTATCTCTTTTGAATAAAAGTTTCCCCTCTCAATCCAAAATCCAAAAAAGGTGCAGAAAATCCAAGTCTCTCACAATCTTGTCTTACAGCTCGAATGTGTAATGGAAAAGGGTTAACCTCATTAAAACTCCCGAGAAGCTCCTTTAAATAGCAGAGAGTCAGACACACAGACACAGGTACGTACACCTGTGTGACCTAATCAATCCAATAGGGCTCGAGTGACTGAAGCCCAACTTTTAGGAAGACGAGCTCCCTGGAACTTGAAAGCACATTCCCTCAGGAGCTATCAACTTGTTCTTCATCAATAACATTGAAGAAGAACTTAGAAGAAGAGGAACCCTCGGTTGCTCAGGTGTACAGCTTTAGGGGGAAGGGGGGTTCAAAATAAATACCGACATTGGCACTGATTTCTCCCCTTGCTATTAGAATTGAAATGTAATTATGCTCCGGAGGGGGCAGTCTGGGTTTCGAGAGACTTGAGGGTATTTAGTTGAGGGGTAGGGGGTAGTTTTAATTGTTTATGAATGGCCCTTGAGGATGTTTAGCTTTGAAATGTCTGAAGGTATGTGTGTGTATAAGGTAAAGTGTTTTAACAAGTTGTTATTATATATTCGTATAGAGTTTAGACTTGGGTTCTTGTTTTGCTCAGAGATGTGTATAATTGTGTATATCGTCAAGTCTTGTTCTTCTTAGGGCTGGTTTAGTCACTTTGGACTTCAACCTCACTTGCCTACTTTTTCTTCATCCCTCTCATAGCTGAGATTGTTGTGAGCTTGTGAGGTGGGGATTAGAGCTCCTAGCATATCTCATCAGAATCATCAGAATCACAATCATTTCTCCTACCTACAACTCTTGTGCCCGCGGGTTATCCTCGGCATAACACATACACACCTCGCCAAGAAGGAGAAGGTAGTTTGTGGACTACGAATTCTTCTTGGCCAAGTTCATGTTAAGAGAACGTTGTATTGAGTCACGTAGAAATATGGAACGAGTTCTGTCTTCCGACCTTTTTAACATGAGGGATCAATCCGATGAATTAGTATGGGCAAGGGTGGGGATTTAGATCGGAAGGATTAGCATGGAGTATTTGGGGATTGATAAGTCTTTTTAAGGCATAAGGCAATGTTGGAAGGGATGAAGGATTTTTTTAATGCTTTTTAACGAAAGATATTCGGGATTTTTTTTAGTTGGATGGAGTAAGACGTTGATTAATTAAGTTAATGAAAAAATTGGTGGTAAAAGGGTCCCTTAATATATGAAGGTCAAGATAAGTGAGTGTAGTTCGTTCGCTTTATAAATTAATAGCCGACGTTTTCGAACATTTTCATCAAAATATCTTATGAGGTTTTACGCGAGTCGGTCTTTGCTATGTGTAAAACCACACCCACTGATACTATTTATTTATTACCTCTTTTTTATTACTTTTTTATTAGCCCCATTGAGAGGATATAAAATATGGAATACTGACCTTCCTTTGTGACATACTTTCCAAGTGCTTTAAAAAAAACCGAAAACTATTGCCCCAGATTGCTACTTACCGTATTCCATTGAAGATCATCTTAAATCAATTGAGTGGATTATTTTGACGATTTTGCAAATAGGAATTTCTAAATTATTGCAATGATGTTTTTTCTTCGTACTATTAGAAAATAGTGAAGGTAAAAAAACCAAAAATATTCATGTAAGCCCTGATATTTTTAGGTACTAATAAATAAATGTAGGTTGTGAGTGCATACTTGTAGTCAGTGATGCATATGCAATAATCTAATGGTTTATTGGTAAACCCAAGGAATTCGACACGATGTGGTTCCAAGCTTGTGGTCAGAAAAGCCGTATCCATTTTTTGTTCAGATGCACTACAGCAAACTAGAAACTACTACATTATGTGTATAAAACTGTTTAAAAGTTTTTATAACCACGAGTCGAAGCAGAAAATTCCATCGGTGCAATTTGTAAAAAAAAGCAAGGGCAATTTAAAAAATGTATGTATATGTAATACTATACGGCCCTTGGTTTCGTAGTTCATACGTACGTTCTCTAATAGAGACGTAATTGTAAATTGTCGCAGATATTTAATGTGGACTTCCTCTGTCCGTCCGTTCGTCCGGACGTAGCTTTCGAACAAGATAATTTTTTGACTTCTGATTGTGACTGTACCAATCTGAAGAGCATCGCTATTAGGTATTAGCTACAGTCACAATCAGAATCTAAAAAGCATAGCATCTCATCCAACCTCCCTATTGAAGAAGAATACAGGGGACTTCAAATGTCGAGGCGGTGCTTTCTCTCCGATATTTGGTTGTATCCGATTGATCGGTTTATTTAAAATTTGATTGATATTGATACTTCAATACATACACGTATCCAGTTTTAGCCTTCAAATTAATATGTCATAAGATAAGACATGAGATAAGACTCTGGATCACTTAAAGTGCTTACGTGTGTACGTCCTCAATAATTTATGTGATACAAGGTCACTCTTTATTTGTTTTCAAATATTAAAATTTACTAGCTGTTGGTGAGCCATGTTAAAGTCAATTTGAAAATACTTTTTAAAGAGAAAAGTCAATTGGTAAATAAATATTTATTCCAATCTCAAATAACGTACTTGAACAGAAAGTATAAAATAATGAAATGGTTTCATTGACTGGGGAGAAAATTTTATAGATAAACCTTCACCGTTAACGGCTTTTAGGTTTAATTGAGAACTGTCCGCCACACCAAAAACTCCAGAAACGGAGTTTTGAAACTAACTTTGGAAATCAAACTATTTAAGACCACTACTGACTATTGTTCGTCCAGAATTGATTGACTTAGCCGACTTAGCCCTAGCATTGACATTAAATCATCAGACCATCTTAGCTGTTTGGCCATAAGCTTCTAATTAAAATTATCATGTCAATTTATTCGAAAAACGCTGCTGGAATGATTATATTTTCAATCATCCTGCTCATAAAACAAACAAGAACAGCCTCACCATTTCCAAATCTATTTCAAAACTGTGTCATCAAGTACGTCACACCTTTCGGCTCCGAAATATCGGACAATTTCTTGAGCTCCCATTTCCATCGTGGCTATAATATCCCCGGTGTTATAAATATGATAAATACTTCCACCGAAATGTCCGTTCCGAGTCAGAAAATATTCAATTCCCAATCACCCGGGAGATTCACTAACTGCTACATGGGGGTCATTTTCCTCCATGACATCATCAAAACCCTGCCCCCGACAAGCAACCCGTTTGAGTTCATACGAACGTTCTTTCGGTTGACAGTGAGCTCTGAAGAAGTCTGGAGATTGGTGGTATACGTTGAGAACTCCCCGATATGCCTTGCTCATCGTAAAACTTTGGATGAACTGTACGTTGGGAGTAATCACGAGGGGACAATACCCAATATCATTACTATGCCCTCAATGTACCTCGTTCTGAGAATCCTAGAAAATCCGAATATCTCCGTGTTCATAATCAATACATGTGGAGACTACTGCATAACCAGATTTGGGATTTTGACCCCCTTTATCGGGACGACTATGCACCAACTGCAAAGAAATTGGTTCAAAATCCACCGGAAACTACCCGGTGTTCGTATTCATGCCTTGGATGATGTTGGGCGATTGAGTAATACATCGTTTGAATCCCTCAGATCAGATTGCAACGAATATCTAAATGGGATAGACACTCCTCCAAAAGGTTGTGTGGCGTACGTTCTGAGTAGACACTTGAACGCGACAGTTGACCGTGAACCCGGACAGTACCCGTACTTTGGTACCTTCTACAGCGGCGTGACCGTGGTCTGGTCGAAAGATGTTCTGCTAAATAAATCTACAAGCGTTCGGTACATTTGGTCATTGTATGCTGAAGAGACTATTCGCTTTTCCTATTCATTCGTTCTGAACAAAGAGCAATTCAGGGTTACGAAATTTCTAGACATTTACGACAATTTAACTTGGGTGTTAATATTTGTAAGCTTTGCGTCAACATTCCTAGTCCTTGTACCATTCACCTATCTGTCCCCGGGGGCATTTAAGGCTAAATGTTGTAGAAGGATGCTACCACTGGCTACGTGGGCTGTACTAATGGAGCAAAGCTATTTAAGCCAAACAAGAGAATTTTTCCATAGACGTAGGCAGTGGGTCCCTCAGGTAACATTGGGCTTATGGGTAACGGGGTCATTGATTCTGAGTAACGCTTTCAAAGGGAAGACCCTCTCAGTGTTGACCACTGGACTCTCCGTGGATATTCCGAATTCTATTGAGGAGCTCGTGACTTCAAAAATCCCTGCACTAACAACAAATATGGTTAACCTCCCGTCAAACCCGTCATTGCTTAAATGGCTGATTAATGCTAGACCGGACGAATCGGAATTTTCCAAATTGCTACAGAGGCTGGAGTCCAAAACCCATTATGCTGGACCTAAGGTCCGTCTCTCAGGGGAAGTGAACTCAATTTCTACCGACTTGGGCACAATGGACCTCTCGCAGAATTATTGCCTCATCGATTTGGAAAACGACGTGTCAAAAAAGCTTCTTGTAGTTCAGATTTTCATGAACAAATTATTATTTAAAGGTCACACTATTGAGGAGTTAGGGACAAGATTAACTTGGATTCAAGTCAGCAACCTCTTCTCGTTAATATTTCAGCCTTTTCTCGGACGAATTTATGAGTCAGGAATGTATGAGAAATGGGGTGAACAATATGAGATGTTTAACACGAATCGTTTGATTAATTATGCAATGACCATAACCACAAACTCTACTCGAAAATTTCGTAAGCCACCCCCACATTTCTTTAAAAGCTTATGGGATTCCGAAAGGTCGGCCGAGGCTGTTCCCTTGTCATTTGATAATGTCGTGGGGTTGTGGCATTTACTTGGCATCATCTTTGTAATTGGAGTGATTATTCTGGTAATTGAAATGATGTGGAACATCCGATGGGGCAAGCTTTTGGCAAGGCTTGCAGGTAAACTTAAAAAACGGCAAGTGTGCCGAAAAAACCAAACTTAAGAAAAGGTATACGCAGATTCCGCGCGGGGCTTTTTGTCCTTGTTATAAGGCTTGAGTGATTTGGAAACATTCGTGGCTTGTAATCAACTGGTTTTGGAAATTAGTGCGTATATAAGTATGTTAGAGCTGGTAGCTTGTAAGTAGATGCACTTCATTCTAGGGTTTCTCAATTGACAGACGGATTTCATGGCTTTAGATTTTATATAGGATCAAAAGACAGTTTAAAATGTCATTCTCTAGTGTTGTCCTCAAAATTTGACCAAACTAAAATATGGATGTGTTAAAACAAGTAGATTGAGCTAATCATTCTTCTCCCAACGTGCTAAAGTAACACCGATTAGATAAGAACAAAATAAATTCATTAGTCATAATTTGAACCTCATAATGTCACACCAATTCTTTAAAAAAACAGGTGGAATAGTTTTGCCAATGCTTTAGATACTTAGTTGCATCGTCGCCCATATCAAAATCAATTATAATACATGTTGAAGAAAAGAATACGAAACCTCAAATATTCTATGTAATATAATTTAAATAAAATGTGTAAAGACTAACAATATAATTTTTTAAAAGTATCTAGATTCAGTCTGTCAATTAATTTGAATTGGACTGTAGCAATTCATTCTATAATTTATACATAGATGATTCCGGTGGAGTTGCTTGTGTGCTAAATATTAAAGAAGGTGGGAAAACGTGCGAGCCCGCGTGCACCGCTTTTAAAGGGTTTTAGGATTTTCCCTATCCTGCAATGTTAAACTCCTCTATCCTACAATGTTAGCTACTTGTGGGGATTTTTAAAGATTTCCAAAAGTACGCCGTACTTTGTATTCTATTTAATTTGGATGCTCGGGGTAGAACACAAATTAATTTAGAATATTCGACACTCCAGTCGAAATTTTGACATTGGCCTTTTCTCCTCTGTTTTTGTATAAGCGCTTGAACGCTTTATGTCGACTCAAGATTAGTTATTAAAGCTGAGAATAGTTTAAATTATTTTTCTATGTTTTGCCTGTAATAATACCTTTAGAACTTTATCATCGTTTCCAATTACGTTCAGTAGCATTAACATTTATTGTACTGTTCGCGCTACAATAAGAATTTAAATTGAGGAATATGACTAACATGAGCCAATTGAAAATATTTAAGGACAAGAGTCTTAGAAATTGACAATGACAAAAGTTTGGGCCAGTAAGTGGTGTCTATACAACTTTTCATGTACCTAACTTGTTAAGCACATAAAAGAAGAAGAAATAGACAATGTTAAAAAAAATCATATTCTATTAGCCACTCAAGTTCTTTTAAATTCTTAAGCTTGTTAAATAAAGTTCCAATTAATTGCCATAAGAGTTTAAACGACTTGAATAAATAAGTGGGGAATGGTGCCTCTCTGATTACATGCACAACAGTCGTTATCCAAAGAACTGGGAAGATATCCCCATAGCCTGAACTAGAGTGGTCACAGATAATATACGCTAAGAAACCTAAAGGGTCAGGTATCAGGTATAATCATTAGATATTGTTTGTTAAAACTCAAATAAGGTCCAAGGGTCAAATCTAGGTCAGCCGAAGTACCAGAATGTCGGCCTGGACTCCAGGAATACTTGTACTGGCAGTCCCTTTAATTTTTCTGATTAGACACGGAACTACTTCTGAGACTAAATCAGCCCTACCGTTTATGAAAGTCTTTCAAAACTGCGTCATCAAGTACGTCACACCTCTGGATAGCGAAATATATGAGCATTTCTTCAGCACACAGAATCAGCTCCGGTATATAATCCCGGGTGTTGTAAATGGCTTAAATACTTCCGCCCAAATGTCCGAAACGAGTCAGAAAATCTTCAACTCTCAATTGGACAACAAGTTCGTAAACTGCTACGTTGGGATCGTCTTCATTCATGATATCGTCATGAAGCTAGAGAATGGAATAAATACTTTCGACTTTATTTATCGGTTCTTCCAGCTAACAATCAACTCTGGAGAAGTGATGAGATTCGTCGTATTCCTGGAGAACTCCCCGATAAGCGCTGATAATCGTAAGAGTTTGGATAATATGTACACGTATGGCTCGAGGAAAGTTCAGCGGGCATTATGCAATGTCGTCATGATGCCCTCCATGTTCCTCGTTTTAAGAATCCAACAAAGTCCGAACGATTCTTTATTCATAATAAATTCTTGTGGAGATGACTGCGAAAGTAGGCTCGGGATTTTGACACCCTTTCTCGGGGACAACATTCCTCAACTAAGACGAAATTGGTTTCAAATCCACCGGAAACTACCCGGTGTTCGCATTTTAGCCTATGACCGAGTTGGGATTGGACGTGGTGAACCCTTTGAGTCTCTCAGGGCAGATTGCAGCGGGTATTTAAATCAGATGAACACACCACAAAGAGGCTGTGTTGCATACGTTCTAAAAAAGCACTTTAATATCACAATTCATCGTAGCCCCGGCCCCTATCCATTCTTTGGAATCTTTTACGGTGGGAGCTTCTGGTCGCGTGACACTCTACTAATCAAATCTAATTCCATTCGACACATTTGGTCTGTGTATGCTGAACAGGCTATCCGATTCTCCTATTCATTCGTTCTGAACAAAGAACAATTTGGGGTTTCCAAATTTCTTAACATTTTCGATAATTATGCTTGGTTCTTAATTTTAATAACTTTTACATCAACGTTTCTAGTCTTAATAGCTTTCACCTTTCTCTCCCCTGCGTCCTCGAATTCTAAAACTCATAAAATTATGATCCCGATAGCTGCATGGGCTGTACTAGTAGAACAAGGCTATTCTCAAGTGATGAAATTTTTCGAGAAACGAAGGCAGTGGGCTCCTCAAATTCTATTCACCTTGTGGGTGACGGTCTCTTTAATTCTAAGCAATGCCTTCAAGGGCAAGACTCTCTCAGTGTTGACCACTGGACTGTCTGTGGATATCCCTAGCTCTATTGAAGAGATTCTGACCTCAAAGATCCCTCTACTAACAGCAACATCTATCCAATCCGCTTCAACTTCACCTTTGTCAATGCTGAAATGGCGAATCAATTCTAGACCGGAGACATCCGAAACTTCCAGAATGTTGAAGAGACTGGAGTCCAAGTTACATTTTGTTGACCCTCAGCTCTACCCCAGGAATGTAATGAGCCCAATTTTGGACAACTCCACAAGTTTACTAAATACCGACTTGGGCACAATGGACCTTTCCCAGAGCTATTGTCTTATAGATGTGGAAAGCGAAGTGTCAAAAAACCTACTTGCAGTACAGATTTTCCTGAACAAATTAGTATTTAAAGGTCACGTTATTGAGGAGTTAAGACAAAGAATTCCATGGATCCAGTATGGGAATCTCTTCTCGTTAATATTTCAGCCATTCCTCGGACGTCTTTATGAGTCAGGGATATATGAGAAATGGGGTGAACAGCATCTGATGTACCAAACGAATTTTATGATTGATTATGCAATGAATATAAACATGAATCAAAAATTCCGTAAACCACCCCCACAATTCTTTAATAGCTTATGGGATAGTGGAAGGTCGGCAGAGGCTGTTCCTTTGTCATTTGATAGTCTGGTGGGGTTGTGGCATTTACTTGGGATCCTCTTTTTCATTGGAGCGGTTATTCTGGTAATTGAAATGATCTTGAACATCGGGTGGGACAAGTATTTGGCAAGACTATGGGGTACAGTTAAATTTTCAAAACCACAGGTTGCTGGTGTATCCAAAAACTAAACCTAAAGAAAAATAAGACGTGAATAAAGTCTACTCTGTTCTATTATATTATTTCCTTTAAATATCTATCTGTTTGTATTTCTACTCCTCCACTGTTGCTTTATATTTTATATAAACTAGAAAGACACTTTAACATGTCATTCTCCAGTGTTGTTTATTTATTATCCTTTAAAATTGGACCAAACATGTGACGAGAGACACAAGGAAAAAAGCATGCTCTCCCAACATGCCCAACTACCACCGATTAGATAAGGACAAAAGAAGTGTATTGAACATAATTGAAGCCTTTCAATGTCCCTCTCTAATTCTTAAAAAGACAAGTAGAATGGGTTGGCGTTGGCGATAACTTTAAATTTAGTTGCTTCGTAAATCGTTCTTAAGACATATTAAATTGAATTCTAATAAATATTGTAGAAAAGCTATTTAAAATAATTAGAATTCTCAAACATTCTGTGTAATATAAAGTGTATGCACAATATCAATATAATAAAAAAGTTTCTAGATTCGAATCAACCTTACTATTTTACGCCCTATATATATATATAGATCATGACAGTCCTAAAGAGACAACGAAATATATTATTAAAGACCACCACCGACCATTGTATGCTCAACAATTGATTCAATCAGCCTTGGGATTAACATAATAATATTATCAGACCCTTGTTATTTAAAAAAAAAAATTCACAATGCATTGAAGAGGACAGCTTCAAAAACGGTTCAGAGTTCCTTTAGGGTAAGTCACCAGAAATATCTAATCTTAATCTACAATGACAACTAATTTGAATTGGACGGCAGGGATGATTATATTTTCAATCATCCTCATCCTGCTAATTAAACCAACAAGAACAGCTTCACCATTCCCAAATATATTTCAAAACTGTGTCATCAAGTACGTCACACCTTTGGACGGGGAAATATACGAGAATCATTTCAGCCCCCACTACTATCCTCACTATATTATCCCGGGGGTTATAAATCGGTTAAATAATTCAGCCGAAATGACCCCATCGGGTCAGAAAATCTTCAACTCTCATAAGTCTGTGAAGTTCTTAAGCTGCTACGTCGGGGTCATTTTCATCCATGACATCATAAAAAAGCTACCAAGCACAAGGAACCCTTTTGTCTTTATAAGGAGATTCTTACAGCTAACAATCAGCTCTGGAGAAGTTATGAGGTACGTCCTACATGTCGAAAACTCACCGATAACCACTGCTGATCGGAAAGCTTTGGACACCATCTACAGTTTGATTATCAGCAAGTCATCGATTGAGAAAAGCATCATGATGCCCTCAATGTTCCTCGTCCTCAGAACCCGAGAACCTCCAGCCAACTCTTTGTTTATAATTAATTCTTGCGGCGATTACTGCGTAAGTAGATTGGGACTAACGAGCGAATTTTTCGGGGTCAATATCTCCCAGTTAAGAAAAAGTTGGTTCAAAATCCACCGGGAGTTACCCGGTGTGGACATTTTGGCCTTTGACTCCCTGGGAACTAAAGAGAAGCATGCGTTTAAATTTCTTCGATCCGATTGCAACGGTTATTTAAACAAAATGAACACACCTCCAAGGGGGTGTGTCTCGTACCTCCTTAGTAAGTACTTGAACGCCACTGTTCACCGTGAACCTGGGCATTTCGTCTATTTTGGAATCCTATCGAGTAGTATGGAATGGAGGAGTTCTCTACTTGACGAGTCGAAAAGTCGACTGCACATTTGGTGCCCTTATGCGGAAGATCTTTTTCGCTTCACCTATTCATTCGTGATAAATAAGGAGAGGTTTGGAATGGAGATTTTTTTAAGGATTTTCGATGATACAACCTGGACTCTTCTTTTTATCGCCTTCGTATCGACTTGTCTTTTACTAGTGGGTTCCACCTTCTTCAGTCCCTCGTCCTTAGACAAGAGGGTCATACCTATCGCGGCTTGGGCTGTTTTGATGGAGCAAAGCCATTCAAGTCAGATGACCGTTGGAAATCCAAGGAAATGGCGGCCTCAGCTTATTTTCGGCTTGTGGGTGACCGTCTCCTTAATTTTGAGTAACGCTTACAAGGGAAAGACCCTCTCAGTGTTGACCACTGGTCTCTCCCCGCATGTCCCAAGATCTATTGAGGAGGTTGTGACCTCGAATTTGATTCCAGTGACGACCTCTGGGATATTAATTACCGAGTCCAAGCAAGTATCCATACTAAAATGGCGTATCGCCCACACGCAGAATGGATCAGCATCTAGCAGGTTGCTCAAGACGTTGGGGTCAAAGTTACACTTTGTCGACCCTAAGCTCCACCCCCTTGGTCTTACAGGTCCAGTATATACAAAATCCACTAAAGTCCTTTCTACGGATTTGGGGACGATGGACCCTTCCCAGAATTACTGTCTGGTAGACGAGGAAGGAGTGGCACTCAGAACACTTTTGCCGATAAAGGTGTTTTCCACCAAACTGGTTGTCAAGGGCGGGCGGATTGAAGGGCTTTGGAGTAAGACCCCTTGGATTGTGTTTGGAAACATATTTTCATTGATATTTCCAGAGTTTCTGGGGAGGATTTATGAGTCGGGACTGTTTGGGAAATGGAGAGATCAGTTTCAGATGTATAGGACAAAATTTTTTATTGATGCGGGAGTTCAACTGAATTTGACACGAAGATTTAATAAGCCGACTTTAGAGTTGTTGAAAAATGTATGGGATTCTGAAGGGTCGGAGGAGGCGGTTCCCTTGTCTTTTGAAAGGGTTGTGGGATTGTGGCATTTACTTGGGGTCGTTGCCATAATTGGAACAATCTTTCTAGCTTTTGAAATAATTTTGAATATCCGATTGAGCAATTATTTGACCCGACTGCTGGGACTTGTTAGGATAGCAAAACTCAAACTGTTCAGATTACGGAGAAATCAAGGGGAATTGTTTGCAAAATCCCATCTGAGGCTAAAAAATAATCTGAGTCTAAAGCAGAAAGAGTTTGTTTGTTTGTTTAGCCTTTATTTTTATTGCGATACAACCGGTCAAACAAAATAAGACTGGTCTCCCCCAGGTCGCGTCCATGGGACTCCTCTAACTTCGAAATCCACAGTACAAAAGCGTTAGGGTGTGTTTTGAAAACAATTCATTTTTTTTAGAGCTTAGCAAATAATTTTTATTCCGTAATTCTTAGCCCGGAATTGAGAAGGATGCAGGAGCCTCAAACTATACCCATGTTAATATGTTAGATTTGTTTAATGTGAACATGTGAACAAGATGATATTTCAGAAACGAATTGAAAATCGAAATTATGGCTTCCTCAAGCTTACGTTTAGGATTGGATGTCTCATTGATTTTAGTAAAGCTTTGTTAAAAAGTTTAAAATATTGACGAATTGAAAATTTATATAAAAGGGTAAGCAAAGCGTTCATAAATTACGTGACAGGGTACGGGGATCGGACGAGATCGCGAGTTACAGTCCATGATAATCCTTATGGATTAAGCCATGTTTCTGCGTTACAGGGAGAGGGGGTCTAAGCATCAGGATTTCGGATTCACATTCATTACATCCATTTACTTGATTACATACATTACAATACATACAATAACAATAACTTAAGAACTCAAATGATAAATATGAGAGCATTGAAATTTGAAAATATTTTACGATTCTAGGTTAGTCTTTGAAATAAAATGTTACAAAAGCTTACTATTGTCGCTAGATACTTAATCACGAATCATTTAAAAATGGTCAAAGCTATTGTCCGGCTTTATTTGCTGGCTATGGTCACCTCAACAATCTTGAATAGATATACCAAGTATTGTACTGAAATTAATTTACTAGCCCTTTCTACACAAAGGATCTCAATCATTCTATTCATATTCCTGGATCAAAGAATAAAAATGAGTTTAAAAGCTTACGCACGAGAGATTGCCTAATCATTATGCTTTTAGGAATAGGTACTTCTCGTCTTATCCATAGAGCGTGATACACATTACCGAAAGATTACGAACCTTATCGATATCTCATCGAAATCTTAGGTTGCCAATCTAACTAACTCGTCCTGAAAATTACCACCGTTTAATCTTAATTTGTTCAAAATATACATTTAAAGCTCACTAACGCTTTTTAAATTGGTTCTAAAAAAATCCGGCGTCGCTTTGTGAAGCTTTTATATCCTTTAAAACAAGATTTATTTAATACATCATTCTAAATAGTGTGTCCAGGGGAAACTGAGTTAATTACGGCAATCATGAAGATCCAATCCACAACTAGAATGGCAACTGATTTTAATTGGACTGCAGGAATACTTGTACTGGCAACCTTCTCCATGTGTCTGATTAAACAAGGAACTACCTCCGAGACTAACTCAGTCCCACCGTTTCTGAAAGTCTTTCAAGACTGTGTCATCAAGTACGTGACACCTCTGGATAGCGAAATATATGAGCATTTCTTCAGCACACCGAATCAGCTCGGGTATATAATCCCGGGTGTTATAAATGGCATAAATACTTCCGCCCAAATGTCCCAAACGAGTCAGAAAATTTTCAGCTCTCATTTGGACAGCAAGTTCGTAAACTGCTATGTTGGGGTCATTTTCCTCCATGACTTTCTCATTCAGCTAGGGAATGGAATGAACACATACAACTTTATCAGGCGGTTTTTTCAGCTAGCAATCAACTCTGGAGAAGTGATGAGATTCGTACTATTTCTGGAGAACTCACCTATAAGCGCTTATGATCGTAACAGTCTGGACAACATGTACACGTACGGCTCGAGGAATAGACAGAGGGCATTATGCAATTTCGTCAATATGCCCTCCATGTTCCTCGTTTTAAGAATCCAACAAAGTCCGAAGGATTCTTTATTCATAATAAATTCTTGTGGAGATGACTGCGAAAGGAGGTTCGGGATTTTGACACCCTTTCTCGAGGATAAAATTCCTCAGCTAAGACGAAATTGGTTTCAAATCCACCGGAAACTACCCGGTGTTAACATTTTAGCCTGGGACCCAGTTGGGATTGGACGCGGTGAACGCTTTCGATCTCTCACAGCAGACTGCAACGGGTATTTAAATTGGATGAACACACCACAAAGAGGCTGCGTTGCATACCTTCTGAGTAAATACTTGAACGCCACAGTTCACCGTGACAAAGGCCCTTATCCATTCTTCGGAACGTTTTTCAGCGGGAGCATCTGGTCGCGTGACACTTTACTAAGAAAATCGGATGCTATCCGATTCATTTGGTCATTGTATGGTGAAGAGACTGTCCGATTCTCATATTCATTCGTTCTGAACAAAGAACAATTCGGGGTTTCCAAATTGCTAACCATTTTCGATAATTTTACTTGGTTCTTTATTTTAATCTCCTTTACATTCACGTTCCTAGTCTTAATTGCCTTCAACTTTCTCTCATCGGCGTCCTTGAATTCTAAAATTGTGATACCGATTGCTACATGGGCTGTACTAATAGAGCAGAGCTATTCTGAAGTGATGACATTTTTCGAGAAACACAGGCAGTGGGTTCCTCAAATTTTGTTCATCTTCTGGGTCACGATCTCTTTAATACTAAGCAGTGCCTTCAAGGGAAAGACTCTCTCAGTGTTAACCACTGGATTCTCTGAGGATGTGCCGAGGTCTATTGAAGAGATCGTGGCTTCAAAAATCCCTGCACTGACAGCGACATTCAGGTTTTCCACTCCAACATCATCATCATCATTGCTGAAATGGCTACTTAATTCTAGACCAGACACATCCGAAACTTCGAGAATGTTAAAGAGGCTGGAGTCCAAGTTACATTATGTTCACCATCAGCTTTACCCCATGAACGTATTGAGCCCAATTTTTGACAACAACTCCACAAGTTTCCTAAATACCGACTTGGGTAGGGCGGACCTTTCCCAGAGCTATTGTCTTATAGATGTGGAAAGCGAAGTTTCAAAAAGCCTTCTTGTAGTGCAGATTTTCTTGAACAAATTAGTATTTAAAGGTCACGTTATTGAGGAGTTAAGGCAAAGAATTCCATGGATCCAGTATGGGAATCTTTTCTCGTTAATATTTCAGCCATTCCTCGGACGACTTTATGAGTCAGGAATGTATGAGAAATGGGGTGAACAGCATCTGATGTACCACAAGAATCGTTTGATCGACTATGCTATGAAAAAGAACTTGAATCAAAATTTCCGTAAACCACCCCCACAATTCTTTAATAGCTTATGGGATACCGGGAGTTCTGCTGAGGCTGTTCCCTTGTCATTTGATAGTCTCGTGGGGTTGTTCCAGTTATTTGGGATCCTCTTTTTCATTGGAACTGGTATTCTGGTACTTGAAATGATCTTGAACATCCAATGGGGTAAATATTTGGCAAGACTAAGGGAAACAGTTCAGCTTAAAAAAAATTAAATTATAAAATAAAAGGTTTCTAAGTTGAGGCGCTCTTAAAAGGAAGAAACAAGGTTTCATTTGCCATTTGCCTCAATGGGCC
>JAQFYM010002535.1:0-23084 GCA_034694785.1 Agrenia bidenticulata
CACATGATCGTACCTGGGATTGAACGGTTTGTAACCATGGTACGACGCATAGTCGTCAACGGTAAAAAAGAGGTTAAAGATGATCCAAGTCCCTCTCCCTTTTATTCACAAGGGCCATCTCATTCTGACAACCTCTCTCTCCCAAAATACAATACACTGTCAACAATGCTCAACAATGAAGGACAGGCGACACTCCACCGTCTAGAGTCTAGTACCCAACATGAGGTTATTTATTTACAAGGGGGGGGGGACTTGAGATTAATTTGCTTCACTTGATCAATTCATTACACAATCCCTTTGCTATTAATGAATAGCTCAAAGACTTTAAGCTTCTCATAATCGTATCTCTTACTGTCTGCCACATTCTGTGAGAGTCACAGAGTCTGAGACTCTGTCAAAGATGGGCATTCTAATCTTCTTAAGTCTCATCTCATCTCGTTAACATCCGCTTTAAGAGATCAAGGAAGATTAAGGGATATTAACGGAGATGTATTGTCCTTGCTAAGTTTTTCAAAAGAATTTGCCAATAGGGCATTCATTTTGTAAATCTGAAGATCATACAACAATTCTCATGATCCCTTGACCCCCTCTGACCCATGAAGGTATTTCACAGAGAGGATGTACTTACAACTTAACTAAATGCCGTTTTTCCATGGCTTATTTAACATGGAAAAGGATTTGTGTACGCAAATGTTCTCCATGCTAAGGGTACACTCACTTAAGGGAATCTAATCAACATTGGGGCAGTGTAATGGACCCTTAGGCAGTGGGATGAATAAGAGTGACTGTAAGTCTCCGAAGTGGATGGAGTTTAAAGGGGGCGAGCTCTGTTGCCAACATCTCATACCTACTTTTCTAAAACTAAGGAGCTTTTAACTCAACCCCTTCGGACTAGATGGTCTCATGGCCAAAAGGGATCGATTCAATTATTTTCATATCAATAAATTAAACCCAATCCGAATCATTTTCTTTGCTTATCAAATGTAATAGAACATGGCCATATTTCTATATAATTTCCTGGAAAAGGATGTCTGTCTGTTTTTATCTCACTACTCCTCCATCAGCCATGCACTTATTTTCATGCTCAACTCCTACAGCAATGACGCATTTTTTGTATGTTCAAGAAACTATAACGAACCGATCTTCTATTTCTCAATAAGCTTATCTAAACTATTAAATACCGGATGGAGGAGTTCAATCCATATATTAACTACTTGGAAAGAGCATTTAAGATTTGGACATTGGATGCATCTCACTGACCTCTAGAGACTTGAATTGATTGATTGATTTATTGTATGTTTGAAGTGACTTTCCCGACTCAAAATACATTTTAAATAACAGCCTCCGGAGATGCAATTTAATGCATTAATGATCCAATTCACTATAGAGCTGTAGTAGTCAATCTTGAGGTCATTTTTAATTTAAAAAAACCGATGGTCTAACATCCCGGCACTCAATACAATTGGACGAAGGCCCTTGATTTGCCGTCGTAAGTATTTCTTGTCCCTACTTTGAGCCAAAATGTAATTTAATTTATTCACAAGTTGATGTGATAAATCATGGATTTGAATTGCAGGGGGAATCGCGTTGGCAATCACGAATGCAAAGATTAGTCCAACGAAAGGGAAGACTAAGTAAACCGGCAAAGGCAACAGAAATATCATACGAAGGGTCACAATGCTCGAAGTTACAAAAACTACAAGCCCCATGGCGAGCAAGGCGGTCAATCCTACCTCTAACAAGTGACTCATCAGACCCAACACAATTTGTAATTGATTATGTACATGAACAGACACAAGGACGCCTCGGTCTAACCGGGCCATCAGTACTAAAGAGTTCAAGAGGTCAATCAGAACTCGGAGCTCTATCACGGTAAGCACGAAAACGAAAGCGCACATCCTCAAACAAATGGCGAATAGAACAAATAGAACCTGGTGAGAAAAGCTACGACCACCACCGCCCACTGGCTTAGAAGGTCTGGGGGGCAGAACCGGATAAATACAAAGAAGAAAGGGTCAAGCTCAATCCCCACACCTAGGGAGGCTATTGAGAATGGATAGAATTTGAGAGCGTAGACAATACCGATGACCGTTTTTTCGATTATCGGGTTGCTCAGGTAGTTCAACTGATAACCTCCGATTCTGGCCTTTACATGATCAACACTGCATGATTAACACTTTTTAGACAGACCAAACAGGCAGATAGGTAAAAAAACTAGATTCATATTGAGTTGTGATCGTACTCATCCAGACGAACTTGATCAGCTGCTCTCAGAATGTTGTTCCATGCCCCAATCAACTCCCTCCCATAAGCCCCGAAGGTCAAGGTTTGGATAACAAAATCGCAAAGCTTCCTAAGCCACTTAAAACAGTTTGTATCAAAATCACCCAAAGCTCCATCGGGTCTTCATCTACAAAAATGTGTCGGCCTGTCAAGAAGGAGCAGCTTACCACGCCGACGGCGACGATAGCGAGATTCCAGTACCGCCAGACCAAGCGCTTGGGACTTGACTCGTACGGGGCCATTTGGTGTGACGTAGAATCCACTTCCACGGGCAGTTTTTCCAACCCCCCACTGGAACAATTTTCTGTAGGCCTCTAAAGCTTTCCAAAGTCCTGGGGACTCCATCCTCTAAGAGGTCTTTCCAAGGACTATTTTGGCTAAAACGGTGCTGCTTCTGTTAGTTGCAACTGGTGGGCTTCGTTTAATTCTACAGCTGCATAGTAAATTAATGCTTAATTATTCACATTGTTTATTATATTAAAGCTGATGGACGGACATTGGATTAATACCTTTAAATAAAATATCAACATTCCTAGATCCTACTAAATAATTGGCTGGAAATCTTTTTGTGTGTGTGTCTGTCACACTTTGAATATAGGGCCCAATTAACAATTTAAACTTTCCCCTCTATGTTTAAGTTGCACAATACCTCAAAAACTGGAAGTATTTCTGATACCTCTGCGATGCTCATAATGGCGGTATACGGGATTCCCTTTATAGCTAGCACCAACGGCTAGCATACTCTCGAATTCGGTTGAAATGTTCGTCTGTTTGTGTCCCTCCATTTTTGGTATAGAGAGGCAGGCAACCGGTTGATATTTTGGCCACCTCCTGGTATCGCTTTTCATACATGGTGGTCATAACAATAAGCCATTGGTTCGGGCATCGTATCCAATTATGAATTGCTTAAGGAATAGCGGCGGAGTTATTCATAAAAGGAAATAGGCGTGTTTTTAAACTGAATTTCGATTTTAATTTAAACAATAATAAGGCAAAGGAAACAATTTAAATTGTTTAATCGAGTTCTTTTGTAAGAAGACCGCCGGCGCTTCAACAAATTCATATTTTCAGACTTTTCATAACGTTGAATAATCAATTCCTTTTCAAGAGGCAAATAAAGTAAATGCTCCTTTTAGCCAATTCGTTAGAGATTATCAGATTATATGATTACCTTTGCATTTCTGTTCGGCACTGCGAGATTTCGGTACCAGAGTACCACAATTTCGTTTATGAGAACGAACGCTCGGGCGTCCGTAGCTGCTTGGAGTAGCTTTTCCTTACCTGATTATTGGCTCGTATTAGTAGATTTCTATTAATTTGTATTCAAGCTACTTAAACCCGAATCGGGCTAAAATATCATAGTTCACTTGGCAGGGGCGTTAGAATAAATTTTATCAACAATAAGAACGAGGTTTAAAACTTGTAAACGGCTGTCGAAAAATTAAGCTTGTGGTAGGGATTGAGTCGAGGGATTTATTTGGCTTATGACATAATTTGACCCTTACACATGTCGAAGATAAAGTGGCTAAAGTTTATTTAAATTTATTTATGGACTCTCACAAAAAGACAAATTTTCGCCATTTTGACCTCTTCTAGGTCACGGGTTGATTTTTTGGATAGCATCGTAATTAGATCTCTACCCTCTTTTGTACGTCAAATCGATAAAGCAATTCAGCTTTGAATTCGTTCTGGCAGTAACAAACACGCAGACAGACATTTTGTGGGTATTATAGACATAGACTATAGATTATCTACCTTAATATTTTGTAGGAGACAATGTCCAAGCTGTTTATAACAATTTACTGTTTAATTAAATTCTGCTGCTACTAGTTTAAGTTTTATTTTGATAAGATTTAGATTGAATCCATTATTTCAACGCTGAAGCCTCTTTTAAGCCAATGTGTATCTATTTCTATGAAATTGGCACTTCTATGATTGGATTCTCGTCCATTAACTTTGTCGTTTTAAAGTCTGAATACATGAAACTCTTAGATAATTAACTAGATGATAAATAATTAGATGAAAGATACTGCGTTCATATAAGTCCACAGAACATCGTCTAAAACTGCCACAACTACAATACACTTTGAATCAAGCAAGTCGAATTACCAAGATGATTTTAGGAACTACAACTGACTGACTTGAACCTGAAATGGCTTGTGGCTGTAAGATTGTATCTGTTGCCTGATTGTCTTAATGCTAACTGTTTTGTGGCTGTCCACCCGGTTCAACCCTAAAAGGCGTCTAAGTAATCAGGTAGTTGTATATTTGGATAGAAAATTGTAAATTTATACATGATGATAGTTTTGATATTTTCTAGGTAAAATGTGGGGCCTTTTCATTCTTTGTAATCTGTTGTTAACGAGCAGCTCGGGCCTAGATTTAAGCCTCAAAGGGTTCGGGGATTGCCATTTCCATATCAAACTAATTAATCTCCACCCGGATATCAAATACCAAGATCTTGCAGCCCAACTTATTATTGTGAATGCAGAAATTGCACGGTGGACATTTCATGACTCGTCAAACTCATCTGGGATGACGACCCCTTGGATAAAAATTAAGGCAAATAATTGATAGCTTATCTAAACTATTAAAAATACCAGATGGAGTACCTCAATCCATTTATTACCTACTTGGTAAGTGCATTTAAGATTTTGGATGTTGGATACATCTCACTGACCTCTAGAGACTTGAAACTACTTGAAAGATTGATTGATTGATTGTAAGTTTACTGAAGAGACTTGCCCGACTCAAATAACATTTTAAATAACAGTCTCCGGAGCGACAGATAGTAATGCATTAATGATCCAATTCACTATGGAGCTGTAGTAGTAAATCTTGAGGTCATTTTTAATTTTAAAAAAGCGATGGTCTAACATCCCGGCACTGAATACGATAGGCCGAAGGGCCTTGATTTGCCGTCCCAAATATTTCTTGTCCCTACTTTGAGCCAAAATTTGATTTAATTTATTCACAAGTTGATTTGATAAATCATGGATTTGAATTGCAGGGGGAATCGCGTTGGCAATCACGAATGCCAAGATTAGTCCAACGGAAGGGAAGAATAAGTAAACCGGCACAGGCAACAGAAACATCATCCGAAGGGTCACAAAGCTCGAAGTTACAAGAACTACAAGCCCCATGGCGAGCAAGGCTGTCAATCCTACCTCTAACACGTGACTCATCAGACCCAACACAATTTGTAATTGATTATGTACATGAATAGACACAAGGACGCCACGACCTAACCGGGCCATCAGTACTAAAGAGTTCAAGAGGTCAATCAGAACTCGGAGCTCTATCACGGTAAGCACGAAAAAGAAAGCACACATTCGCGTAAAAGTGACGACACAGACCATGCTTAAATAGAACCTGATGAGAAAAGCTAAGACCTTCACCCCCCACTGACTTTGAAGGTCTGGGGGGCAGAACCGGATAAATACAAATAAGAAAGGGTCAAGCTCAATCCCCACACCTAGGGGGACTATTGAGAATGGATAGAATTTGATAGCGTAAACAATACCGATGACTGCTTTTTCGATTATCGGGTTGCTTAGGTAGTTGAGCTGATACCCTCCGATTCTGGCCTCTACATGATTTTAAACACAGCATGATTAACACGTTTTAGACAGACAAACAGACAGACAGGTAAAAAATAATAGATTCACATTGAGTTGTGAACGTACTCACCCCGACGAACTTGATCAGCTGCTCTCAGAATGTTGTTCCATGCCTCAATCAACTCCCTCCCATAAGCCCTGAAGGTCAAGGATAACAAAATCGCCAAAGTTCCGAAGCCACAAAAGACGGTTTGGATCAAAATCACCCAAAGCTCCATCGGGTCTTCCTCCACAAAAATGTGTCGGCCTGTCAAGAAGGAGCAGCTTACCACGCCGACGGCGACGATAGCCATATTCCAGTACCACCAGACCAAGCGCTTTGCACTTGACACGTACGGGGCCATTTGGTGTGACGTAGAATCTATTTCCACGGGCAGTTTTTCCAACCCCCCCTGGAACAATTTTCTATAGGCCTCTAAAGCTTTCCAAAGTCCTGGGGACTCCATCCTCTAAGAGGTCTGTCTTTCCAATGACTATTTTGGCCCTGCTGCTACAGTTAGGGCCAACTGGTAGGCTTCGTTTAACATTAAGAATTTCAGTCAATAGAATCCAACTTCATTTCCCCAGGGATTCCAATGGAGTCATTCGTCACTCCGTACTCTCAGAGTTATTTAAAGACAAGGGGTCTATTTATACTATTGGAAGTTTGGAAGGCTCAAACTCCGCTGCTGTTGCAGCTATGTCCAACAGGGCTGGTGTCAACATCGAAAGATTGAGCAACAGTACCCTTCAACTATGGTTTTCTATTGCACATTGACTCTGTCCAAGAAGCGGGGAAGAAAATTATCTACAGCTGCATAGTAAATTAATGCTTTATTATTCACATTTTTTATTATATTAAAGCTGATGGACTGACATTAGAATAATACTTTTAAATAAAATATCAACATTCCAAGATCCTACAGAAGAATTGGCTGGAAATCTTTTTGTGTGTGTCTCTGTCTCTTTAATATGGTGCCCAATCAACCCTTTAAATTTACCTCTCTATGTTTAAGTTGCACAGTGCCCCAAAAACCCCTCCGCGATGCTCATAATGGCGGTATACGGGATTTCCCTTTATAGCGGGCACCAACGGCTAGCATACTCTCGAATTCGGTTGAAATGTTTGTCTGTTTGTGCTCCTCCATTCTTGGAATAGATAGGCAGGCAACCGGTTGATATTTTCGCCACCACCCGCTGTAAAGGATATCGCTGTTAATACATGATGTTCATAACAATTAGCCATTGGTTCGGGCATCGTTGATAAGTCAGAAATTTATATCTTTGTCATGAATTGCGGTGCATTTGGGGCATTGCTTGTGCAACATTACAATTGAGTGGATTCAAGTGGCCTCCGTCGGTTTAAACACGTAGATTTATATAATCAATTCTTTTTTAGAATATTTTAAAATGCACCACTCATAAAATATTCTCTTTACCCTCAAGTTGAAGTTGTGAGGTTTTGCAGCGAAAAGACCCAAGGTTTGGTCTGTTTAAAAAAACATGATCCAATTATGAATTGCTTAAGGACTAGCAGCGGAGATTTTCCTCAAAGTAAATAAGCGTGTTTTGAAACTGAATTTCGATTTTAATTTAAACAATAATAAGGCAAAGGAAACAATTTAAATTGTTTAATCGAGTTCTTTTGTAAGAAGACCGCCGGCGCTTCAACAAATTCATATTTTCAGACTTTTCATAACGTTGAATAATCAATTCCTTTTCAAGAGGCAAATAAAGTGAATGCTCCTTTTAGCCAGTTCTTTAGAGATTATATGATTCCCTTTGTATTTCTGTTCGGCACTGCGAGATTTCGGTACCCAGAGTACCACAATTTCGTTTATCAGAACGCCCGGGGGTCCGTAGCTGCTTGGAGTAGCTTTTCCTTACCTGATTATTGGCTCGTGCTATTTAGTAGATTTCAATTAATTTATATTCAAGCTACTTTAACCCGAATCGGGCTAAAATATCATAGTTCATTTGGCAGGGGCGTTAGAATAAATTTCATCAACAATAAGAACGAGGTTCAAAACTTGTAAAAGGCTGTCGGAAAATTAAGTTTGTGGTGGGGATTGGGCCGAGGGATTTATTTGGCTTATGACATAATTTGAAATTTGACCCTTAGACATGTTAAAGATAAAGTGGCTAAAGTTTATTTAAATTTATTTATGGATTCTCACAAAAAGATGAATTTTCGCCATTTTGACCTCTTCTAGGTCAAGGGCTGATTTTTTGGATACCATCGTAATTTTATTTCCACCCTCTTTTTCACATCAAATCGAAAAAGTAATTCAGCTTCGAATTCGTTCAGGCAATGACAAACACGCAGACAGAGATTTTAAGGGTATTATAGACATGAACTATAGATTATCTAACTTAATATTTTGTTGGAGACAATGTACAAGCTGTTTATAACAATTTAATGTGTAATTTAAATTCTGCTGCTATGAGTTTAAGCTTCTGTTTCATTGGATTTAAATTGAATCCTTTATTTCAGTGTTGGTTGAAGGACAGATTTGATATTGAACTAATTCTATGATTGGATTCGCGGATTAAATTCGGCTATCGCTACATTAAATTTGACATTTAAGCTCCGAATATATGAAACTGAAAAATATGAACGTCTACAGAATATCGTCTGAAACTGTCTAAACTCTAATACACTTTGAATAAAGCATAAAGCTTCTCCAACTCCAAGTTTAGAAACAGCAAGTTATCAACCAGTGATCGCCAGACCCGGTTCAATCCTTAACCCTGTCTACATATACAGGTAGTTGTATTTTTTTACGGAAATTTCCCAATAGTTTTTCATTCCTAGGGAAAAGTATAATTTCAATTTTTGTAGACAGAATGTGGGGCCTTGTTATTCTTTGTAATCTGTTGGCAACGAGCTCGGCTGTGGATTTAAGCCTCAAAGGCTTCGGGGATTGTCATTTTCACATAAAACTAATGAATCTTCACCCGGATATCAAATACCAAGATCTTGCAGCCCAAATTATTATTGAGAATGCAGAAATGGCACCGTGGACATTTCATGACTCGTCAAACTCATCTGCGATGACGACCCCTTGGATAAAAATTAAGGCCCCCTGCACCCTCCACGTCCTTCTTGGACTCACGGACTCGGAAACATTATTTCATTTTCTTAATCATGATTCATACAATACCCACTCAACTCTCCATTCCCGGGTCCTTATTATGTCCCTTGAAAAATTTGATTTACATTTCTTCCCATTTTCCAATACATTTCGATCGAGGATATTCTTGAAGCCCCTTTACCTTGGGGGAGATGACGTCCCGTGGCTCTACGCCTGCCTCTACTGCATAAACCCAATTTTAAGGCCTGTGCAAGACTTAGGTTCGGTGAGTACGATGAGTTACCAAAATTCATGGAGGTTCAGTTCGTACAAGGTCATTTCACTTTCGGTCATGGGGAAATGCATTTCCAGGCTTTGGAGCAAATACGAATGGAGTAGCCCTTGCATGAAGGAAGACTTGTTGATAGAATCGGTGGGGGTGGCCTTTAACTTGACACTCAAAGTACACGGTTTGGACCACGATGGATCACTTCGTCGTATTATCATTCGAAGTCCAAGTATAGATGATGTAAATTTGCTTGTATTCCCTATGACCTCTCCATATAAACTTATTTACTGCGAGGAGAATCCGAGATATAAAATTAAATCAGTTTTCAACTGGTTGTCCCCTTATACGCTTGCCTCATGGGCGGGACTGGGTTCATCCCTTTTGGGCGTTATTGCATTTAATTTATCAAGGAAGGGGCGGTCCCTCAAACCTGGTCATTTTGTCCACGAGATTATGTCCATGGTTCAAGCTATATTTCGACAAGGTTTAAGGGTGTGCGGGATCCTCTTGATCCTTGTTCACTTTGCGCTCTTCTTTTTCTCTCTTAATTACGAGAACTACATGACCAGTGAACTTACAGTGCCCTCTGAAGCTGTAATTTTGCAAAATGTAGAGGAAGTGATTAAAAGTCGGCACAAGATTATAATTACAAAGGAGTCTCATATTAATAATTCATTGGCCCTTAAGAGGCACAGGAAATCTTTTGAATCTGAATTGAAACGGCATGGGATAGAATGGAAAGACGAGTATTTCCAAATCGATTCCAAAAATACTCTAGACAGCTTCACAGAATCTGTCTTCTCCGGGAAGTTTGTTGCACAATTGATGGGGAAGGACAGTGAGAGCGATTCGTTTATTTCTCTCATCGCGCAAGCGCAAGTCGGGGGGCGGTACAAATGCTTCGTCACCCCGGAGGAATTCTTTTTGGCAGATTTTTTGACCTCCTACGTTTTTCAATCCCACGTCGTTGAGTCTATTGGAAAGTACGTGGAGTACTGGATTGAAATGGGCCATTTCCAACTCTTTGAGAGCTTTGTGAAGCATAAGTCGAAATATTACAGGAGAATGCTTGACAAAGACAGGAAAGGGATGTGGGAGTCTGTTGAGAATCAGAGTTGGTATCGTTCTAATTTTAAACCTTGTCTACCTGTAGATTGGTATGGAGGGGATAGCTCGCTGATCTCTTGGCTTAACTTGCGGCCCTTTTTTGAAATATATCTTCTACTTTCCCTTATGGCTATTCTCGTATTTATCGTTGAAAACAGGTGTCGGATTTGGCGGGCTCTTCAAATTCATCCTATCTACTCTAGAATTCACTTAAGATGTCTGGCTGTTTGTGGCTTTCACAACTCCTGCACTCAAGAGGCCACAAATTTTTCTGTTGACCAACTTAAGGTCAAAAAAATTCAGGTTCAAAATCTGAACAGGTTTAAGTATGCCGTAGGCTTAATAAATCGCTTTGTTGAAAATGAGAAAATCAAGAGGGTAAAAAAATCGAAGGTGTAAAAAATGTCAATACGATCTAATGTACTAAAATGTATTTAGAATAAATTAATTCCATTTCAAGCTAAACGTATTCTCAACACATTGAATAAAAAATTTCCCAAGGACTGTTCAGAAGCATTTTTTTTCAAAGCTATAAAAATCGACAATCGGTAAACATGCCCTAATGATGAATATGTCCCCTGGTACATAACATGTTTATCGGACACATTATTCACACCAGCCCATAAAAATAAAAAAGCCAAAAAGTGTCGAGTAGAGCTAATTAGGCTCTTTTCACTGTTGATCTATTTTGATAAGTATGTGGTTGTTTGATGAAATGTTTAAAAATTGTCATGTCACATAACGTTTCATTTATACACTGTCAAGCTAAATTTCAAATTGCTGAGTAATCCTAGTTATATTCTGTTTAAAAACTAATTTATATTCAATCCGGTTATTAATTCCTGAAGGAATAGCAACCGAGTTTTTCTCCCCAAGGAGACATTTACAAAAGGTAATGAGTATGTTCGATAAAAATGTCAGGCCTCCGAAATTGGAAAAAATATAAGGTAAAGAAAATAATTTAAATAGTTAAACAATTTTGTTATTTTGTAAGACGACCGATTCAACAAATTTAGGTTGAATAATCAATTAGTTTTCAAGGCATTTAAAGGAAATGGTGTATTTCACATTTAAGCCTGTGCGTCAGAGTTGATATGATTACCCATAGTCTGTCCGTCCGTCGGGTTTTCCAACTTATTATTTGTTTCAGAATTACCAAACTTGCAGACTTGATGTTAGTATTAAATCAATAGGAAATCTAAAAATTGGGTGGATTAAGATCAAATTGCGATCAGCTGGGATAACCATACGTTTATCTAGAGCCGAACATTTACCTAGAGCTATAGGACAATACATGAGGTAAACGATAATATTATTGGAGAAATTCGATTGTGTAAAAACCCATTTCATTGGGGTTAGTAGTACTATACGGAGTAGAACTAAAATATTTGCAAGGAGTACCAGAATTTTTTATGAACGAACGGGCCTTTTGTAGCTGCGTGGAGTACATTTTTCAGACCTGTTTATTAGCTCACGCTATCCAGTAGATTTACTTTAATTTATATTTAATATTTAAGATAGTAAATCCTAAGCCCGAATTGGACTCAAATGTCAAAGCTCATATCAATTCATTTGGCTTATACAATATCTGTACCGATACATTTCAAAGGTACAACCTCATGTTTTATAGGTCAAAGGTTGATTTTATTCCAGCTTCCATTGCATATCAAATCGAAAGAGCTCTTTAACTTTTACTTCGCTCTGGTAGTAACAAACACGTAGACAGACATTTGCTGAAAATTATAGATGGGATAATCTAACTTCAATTTGTTATATACAAAACCTTTCCATCATCCCCCGTCTCTGATGATAGAAATAATGGAATGGAATCAGAATATTCCATTTCAGGTGAACAACACACAATTTCAATCCTATAAGAAACTTTAAAGAGGTTTTCAGAATCTTTGCTCATGAGCTTTGAGACTTGGGATGCCGAAACCATCCCTGGATTATCATGGATACAAAGTACCTAACATATGAACCATTACGTATCACCTAAGTTTCAATCCACGTGTATTAATTTAACGTGTATTAAATAATCATACTGATGGCATGTCCATGTCCCAATCGGAAATCAATACATTAAATTTGACATTTAAAGTCCGAGTATATGAGACTCGGCAAGATAAATATGTGCGTTCATACAAGTCCACAGAATATGGTCTAAAAGTGTCACAACTGTAAAACACTTTGAATCAAGCACCAAGCCTGTCCATTTTAGAAACTGCAAGTTACTGAAGATGAGTCATCGCTAGTAAACACCTCAAGTTAAACAGGTAGTTTGAATTTTTATTTATAAATTTTATAAACTTTGCAATTTTTTTTTTTGTTCTCTGAGAAAATTAACATTTTGATTTCTTGTAGACAAAATGTGGTGCATTTTTATTCTTTGCAATCTGTTGGTAACGAGTAGCTTGACTGTGGATTTAAGCCTCAAAGGGTTCGGAGATTGCCAATTCCACATCAAACTAATGAATCTCCACCCGGATATTAAATACCAAGATCTTGCTGCCAAAGTCATCCTTGAGAATGAAGAAATGGCACCCTCCACATTTCACGACTCATCAAACTCATCTAGGATGACGACCCCTTGGACCAAAATGAAGACCCCCTACATCCTCCAAGTTCTTCTTGGACTCACAGATTCGCGCAGATTATATAACTCTCTCGTATATAATCCATACCCTAAGCCCTCAACTCTCCACTCCCGGGTTCTTATTATCTCCCTTGAAAAATTTGATTTATATTTCGTCTCACTTTCCAATACGTATCGGTGGAGAGTTTTTATGAAACCTATTTACCTTGGGGACGATGACGTCCCTTGGTTTTTCGCCTGCAACTATTGCATACATCCAATGTTAAGGCCTGTAGAAAGCTTAGGTTTGGAGAGTACCATGAGTTTCAAAAATTCATGGAGGGCCCTTAGGGTTGAACTACAACCATGGAATGGATTCTCTGATATTTTAGGGAAATGCATTTCGGCGATTTGGAAGAAGAGTTACGACTGGTATGTAAATTGTCTCAGGGAGGTCCTGTTCATAGAGGCGGTGGGAGTGGCCTTTAATTTATCATTCATAAAAACTGGTAGTGACTTGGAAGGATCATTTGGTCGTTTTGCCGTTGTACTTGATGGCGCAGATGTAAATAGCATGTTATTCCCAATGGCTTTGCAAAGGAAACTAGTTTACTGTGAGGAGAATCCGAGACATAAATTTAAAGTACTTTCCAACTGGTTGTCCCCTTATACTTTGGCCTCATGGGCGGGACTGGGTACATCCCTTTTGGCCGTTATTGTATTTAATTTGCCCAGGAAGTTGCGGTCCCTCAAACCTGGGCATTTTGTTGACGAGATTCTGTCCATGATTCGAACCTTTGAATTTGATAGTGTTCAAAACAACTTTGGCATGTATTTTAGAAGCCCACACAATCCCTACTCTGTCCTCAGCAATAAATACGAGAATAGCCAGAATGGAAAGTAGAAGATATATTTCAAAGAATGACCGCAAGTTAAGCCAAGCGAGGTATCCTCTTCATACAAACCAACAACGATACCAGCTCTTATATACTCTACAGTGCTTCCACACGCTGTTCGCTGTTTTTTTTGGGCACAAGATCCTATTTCTTAATACAGAGTATAATAATTCATTTGCCCTTCAGAGGTGCGTGAAAATTTATGAATCCGTATTAAAAGGGCATGTGATTGAATCGAAGGAAGAGTATTTCCAAGTCTTTAATCCAGTGGTTACTCCAGACATATTCTTGGAATCTGTCTTCTCGGGAATGCTAAATTCGCTTGAGACGAACATAGGCTATGAAACGGATTCCTACGTTTCTCTCAGAGTCCAAATGTCGGTCAGGGGGAGGTACAAATGCTTCATCACCCCGGAGGAATTCGTTTTCACGGATGTTGTGACCTCGTATATTTTTAAATCCCATGTCGGCGACTCTATTCGAAAATATGAGGACTACTGGATTGAAATGGGTAATTTCCAACTCTTTGAGAGTTTTGTCCAGCAGAAGTCAAAATATTATATGAGATTAATGGACGAACTTCGGGAACAGCGTGTGGAAGCACCACTGGAGAGTAAGAGTTGGTATCGTTCTAATTCAAAACCTTTTCTACCTGTTGATTTGTATGGAGAGGATACCTCGATGATATCTTGGCTTAACTTGAGGTCATTCTTTGAAATTAGAAATCTTCTACTTTCCATTCTGGCTAAATTCTCGTATTAATTGCTGAGGGCAGAGTAGGGATTGTGTGGGCTCTTAAAATACATGCTAAAGTTGTTTTGAACACTATCCACTCTATAATTCACTTGAAATGTCTCTCTGTTTGTGTCTTTCACAACTATTGAATAAGTCTCCCTGGGTGAGGTGAGTCGTCAAGTCATTCAATACTTGGCTATTCGTCCTAGATTCGTATCCCTTCTGGATCCGAATTAGTCAAAAAGTGAATTATAAACTGAAATACACGATGACTGACAATCCAGTGGTGAAGATAGGTTTTAGTCCAAATGGACTATCAGGCTAGAATCTTCGGATTTACATAATGTTGATACTCTGAATGGTTTCCATACCTCACGTAGCTTGAATAAGATACCACAGCCCATATGGCCTTACCTCATTCCCCCACGGTTTCCAGGGGTAAAGAAATTCCCAAAGAAAACTGCTTGAATGAATAAGGTCCTCATATTTTCGAATAGAGTCGCCGACATGGGATTTAAAATATACGAGGTCACAACATCCGTGAAAACGAATTCCTCCGGGGTGATGAAGCATTTGTACCTCCCCTGACCATCATTTGGACTCTGAGAGAAACGAAGGAATCCGTCTCATAGTCTTTGTACGTCTCAAGCGAAACTAACATTCCCGAGAAGACAGATTCCAAGAATATGTGTGGAGTAACCACCGGATTAAAGACTTGGAAATACTCTTCCTTCGATTCCATCCCATGTCCTTTCAATACCGATTCATAAATTTTCACGCACCTCTGAAGGGCAAATGAATTATTATACTCTGTATTAAGAAATAAGATCTTGTGCCTAAAAATAAAAAAAAACAAAAAAAAAACAGGTCAATTAGTACTCGGAGCTCTATCATGGTTAGCACCGAAATGAAAGCGCACATCCGGGAACAAGTGGTGCAGGCTTAAATAGAACCTGGTGAGAAAAGCTACGACCTTCACCTCCCACTGACTTTGAATGTCCTGGGGACTCCATCCTCTCAGAGGTCTTTAGAAGGACTATTGGCTCAAGCTCTGCTCCTGTTGATTTCTGCTTACCAAATCAAAAGATTGAGCAATACAACCCAAGTTCATTTTTTGAAGGAGGCCATAGGAAATGGGAGGAAGCGGAGAAAATAAAATATTATTAAACAGCTGCTTTGTAATTTGACGTTTTATTTTTTATTATTCAAGAATGATCAATAAATTTTTCTGTATTAAATTATATTTCCAACGGTACTTGGGGTATGAAAGCTCGACTGGCATATTTGACATCAAAAAACTTTTGTATGAAATTTCAACATCCCTAGATCCTAAACAATAATTGGCTAGAAATCATTGTGTGTGTGTCTTGTCTGTCACACGCACGACACTATTTGAGACTGCGAAGCCTTGAATGGAAGGGACCGATGGCTAATTTATTCCGAGTAATGCCCGTTACAGCGGGCACCGTTCACTTACACACATTACAACGATTTTAAAGGTAGTACTTACCTGTGATATCAACTCTATGCTAAATCTAATAAGCACTCAATGCCTTCAGAACATTAAACTTGTTAATTTCCTAGCTGACCCCATCTGACTCAAACGAATTGATCAATCGGTACAGACAGAAGGGCATTAATTGTCCAAGATATAATGGAGCTGTAGAAGAGTATCTTAACGTCTCTCACAATTTTGAAAAATCGATGGTTCATAACCCCCGCGCTGAATGTGATGGGTTGCAGCGTCTTGATTTGCACTCGGAGTTGTTTTTGGTGTCCACTCTGGACCAACAAATGATTAAATTTGGCCAAAAGTCGACAAGATATCTCATGGACTTGAACAGCAGGATTAATGGCATTGGAAATGACGAATACAAGGACCAGTCCCATCAAGGGGAAGCCTAAGTACGCCGAAGTCGGTATCACAAACATCAGCTTCACCGTCACAAAAATTAAAATGACGAGGATTATAAGCCCCGAGCTCAACAAAACAGTGACTGCCAACTGTATTAACGGAGTTATTATGGTCAGCAGAATATGCAACTGATTATGAATGGAAATAGTGACCCGGGATAGTCTCCCTGGATTTGCCATCCCTACCAAAGAGTTGAGAAGGTCAGCACAAACTCTTAACACTATAATGCCTGTAACGAATATGAAAGCGCAAACCCGAAAAAACTCGGTACAGCAGATCATAGTTAAATACCACCTGGATAAGCAAGCAATGACCTTTACCCACAACCGAGCTTGAAGGTCAAGGGTGCAGAATTGAATTAATATAAAGTAGAAGGGGTCAAGCTCCAATAAGACGGCTAGAACAGATAGCGCAGATGCGTAATATTTCATGACGTAGAGCATCGCGAAGAGACCGATTTCGAGAATGTGACTCCGTCTGTAGTTCACTTGATGACATCCAATCCTAATTTCTAATTGACCAATTAAACACAATTAACTTTAGTAATAACTCATTCTCAGAGCTGGGCAATTCCTGAGCATAATATTGACGGCACTAAAATCTCCTGGAACCTCACCACCAATCCCAATTACTAATTACTTACAATCATTTTTTCTACTAAGTAATTAATTAATAATTATGTAATTAAATGCAATTACAATACTCCTTGCTTCAACCAAAAAGGTTGGGAAATTGAAGTGGGTTGTCTTGTGTTTTGTGTGAATTCAATTGCTAATTACCCATTCGAATTAAATGTTCTCAGATTGTATTTAATTACTTTGTACTTGATTCAGTTTCCCTATGTTTGTGTTTGATCCCTTAATTACTAATTACAAAATGTAATTAAACTCTAGGAATTAAAAAAAAGTACAATTACAGTAATTGCCCAGCTCTGCTAAATTTTAATTCATACAATGAAACCCAGATTGTACTCACCATGGCGAACGAAGTCAACTATTTTTATAATGTCGTTCCAGCACACGATAATCACCTTGCTAAAATACCACATCATCAACGAAATCCCAATCCCTATAGTTCCTAAGCCGGCCAAGAGAGCTTGGATCAAAATTACCCAAGTGGGTATCGAAGTCTCATTTACAAAAAATTGACGAAATGTCAAGAAAGTGCTGCAGGCCCCGCCGAACGCCATGATCAAGCAATTCCAGTACCACCAGAATAAGCGCTTGTGGCTGGACTCGTACGGGGTCATCCGGTGTGACCTGGACTCGAATTCCACAGGGAATTTTTCCCAACCCCCCTGGAATAGTTTTCTGTACAACTCCAAAGCTTTCCAAAGTCGGGGGGACTCCATGTTCTCTCAGTTGGTTGGAAAAGACGGGAAATACTTAAGGACCGAATTCAAGGCTTGTCACTTGTGGATTGACTTGAGACCGAGACGGTGCGTAGTATTTAAACGCATTCCTAGTTTATAGTATATTTACATAAGCCCTTCCGTGGTCTATAAACAAAGCAATTTCCTATAAGGGCTGACCCCGATAGAATACGGTCAAGTATGGTGCCTATTAAGAAACCAATTCATTAGTCAACTAAATGTTTCCTTGTCCTGGAAATGTCAAATCAAAAATTACTTGAGTTGGAAAAATGATCTATCAACTAGTTGTCATTCATTCATACATGATTTTAATTCCTTTCGTATTCAGATTATCTATAGATTATATTTCAATCTATTTCTCAGAGCTTCCTGGGGCCCTGTTGGGTAACATAACAAAGGCTAACAACAACAACTACCTAAAGTTCAATTTTCTAAGTTTAGATATCTAGATTGATTACAGAGAGGGCTTAATCCTTTTACAGACTATATACCATGGGGTAAGTCCACCTCCTATTATCGAGTCGTTGTGGTAGCTGAGTTTCTGAGCTACGTCTTATCTACTGATGGGAACACCGACTGGTCGGTCATATGGTCTGACTTATGGAGTTATTGCTTTAGTTTAGTTTGTGCTTTTAAATGACATAAAAGACAATTGTTTCTCCACTACTTGACAAAAACTATTTCAATCAATGTTTGATTATAAAAACCTTTTATTATTCATATTTTGTTTTATTTTCTAATTTAAACGGAATTTAATTCATTTTGCTATCTTAATTGCAAATGCCCGTAGAGCAAGTCGAAACTAGAATTTACGAGTTTATGGTTCATGCGGGCTGTTGGGTCAGTTTTATTTGCCCCCCCCCCTAGCACGGTTATATAAATTGATACAATCTAGCATAAGTAAGCCGTAACTTCATTGGGGCTTTTTATTAGAGGACTATGTTGTAAATCGCAGGCCCGAACCGGGCCAAAATATCCTAATACCTTTGGCTAGTGGACTTTAATTTTTAATGTTGTCCTTTTGGGGTCAATATTCAAAGTTACGAAGTTATTAGCAGGAAAATTAGAATGGATGCTATAAGATAAGGGAGGGTGTTATAGTGTAATGAAGTGCTACTTTACCCTTATACTTCCATTGGTTCTAGATTCAACCTAGGCTTATGGTTCCTGATGTCCTTTGACCTAGAGTCAAGGTGAT
This sequence comes from Agrenia bidenticulata, assembly GCA_034694785.1. Lineage (NCBI taxonomy): Eukaryota > Metazoa > Arthropoda > Collembola > Entomobryomorpha > Isotomidae > Agrenia > Agrenia bidenticulata. The sequence continues at coordinate 19,044 of JAQFYM010002535.1, forward strand.
GATAGAATAAATTACGGGAAACCAGGATGACGATTTTTGATAACAACCCACCTCTACCTGATGCCTTCATATACCCAAGACATCTGCATAAATTCATGTTGCAACGGACTCGTAATACTTATTAGAATAGACCTACATAAATTACATTAGGTTACGAAAGGACGAGGCAGAGAGAATAGTTCACGCTATTCTTCACAATGCTTTGAGATTGGACTGGTGGTTTGGAATTGGAAGGGTTGCAATCAGACGGACGGACATATTTAGCCAAATGTGTAAACTATTTCATAGATAGAAGAATCCAGCTTTAAAAGTTTTGCAATGCTTTTGCCTACACAGTTTCGGTGATTGAACTCCTATTAAATACGATTATTCGAGAACCTGGACAGGATGTTAGACTCTAGATTTACCTTCGATAGTTTTATACATTCCGCTCAGACTCATAAAGTTGTTTCGAAATTGAATGTATTGATTTAAAATTTCTCAAAAACCTATTAAAAAGCCCTGCCGACTTACTTAGAGACCACATCCAACATCTAAATCGAGGATTTACCAATTGAGAATACACTATGTGATCAATACAATATGTGAACCAGAGACTCTTAAATGTCCCCCTCTCTGCGTAGTCCTCGACCCCTGACTGATTTAAATGAGCTCCGAAACCGGGACGGAGAGAAAGGCATTAATCGTCCAAGACACGATTGCGTTGTAGTAGTCAATCTTAAAGTCCTTCTTAATACTGAAAAATGTGTAGTCAAATAAGCCCGAGGTCAATGCCAGAGGGCGAAATGCCTTGACTTGGCGTCGCAAGTACTTCCTCGAGTCACTTTGGACCAGAAGGTCACGAAGTTTGACCCCTAGTTGATTTGATAGTTCATTGAGTTGAACAATGGAAGGAATGAGGCTCAAAATCACGAATGATACGCTGACGGCAATGACGGGGAATATCACGTACACCATAGGTGGCATCACAGAGATCATCTTCACCGTCGCAAAGTAAGCAACGACTAGCGAGGAGAGCCCCACGGTCAGAAACGCAGTAATTCCCATCTCCATCAAATATTTCCAAATATTAATCAAAATCCGCAATTGACGATGGACAGAAATAGTGACCCCGACCCCTCGGTCCAGATTTACCAACCATACCAAAGCCTTGAGCAGATCAGCTACACATCGCAAACCTATAATGCCGAGTGTGAAGGCGTATGTGCACGTCCTAGCGAAAGTCGTACAGCAGACCACAGCCAAATACAACCTGACCACGAAAGAGATGACCTTTACCGTCCATTGCATTTGAAGGTCAGGGGGACAGAAATGAACAAAGACGTGGTGGAAGGAGTCAAGCTCTAAGATGATACAGAGGAGCACTGCGACGTAGGGATAGTACTTGAGCATGTAGACCATGGCGATAAGTCCGTTTTCGATTATTGAGCTCCTATGGTAGCTCAGTTTACGACCGCCATTCCTTGTCTCTAAATATGACCAAATCACCAAATCCACGATTAAATAATTAAAGTCCAACTTAAATTTTACAGCTAAGAACGCTAAAGAGGGGCGTACTCACCAAGACGAACGTATCTCCGTACTTCAAGAAAGCTGTTCCAACTGCCAGCTAACCCTCGGGAAAAAATCCGAAGACATACTTCAAACCAAAACTCCAGCGCTCCTAACCCCCCCAAGATAGTTTGAATGACGATCACCCAAATGGCCAAGGACGTATCCTTCAAAAAAATATGTCGAAAGGTCAAGAAGAAGCAGGAGCCAATGGCAAGCGTAACGATGCAGAGATGCCAGTACCACAAATGTAACCCTTTGGAATTTGAGGTCATTCGGTGTGACCTGGGATGGAATTCAAGGGGAAGTCTTAGGAACCTCCCCTGAAATAGTTTAGCGTACACCTCCAAAGCTTTCCAAAGTTGGGGGGACTCCATTTTCTCTCAGTTGGTTGGAAAAGACCTAAGGACCGAATTCAAGGCTTGTCACTTGTGGATTGACTTAAAGCGGAGATGGGGCGTAGTATTTTTTAATCCTAGTTTGCTTCCTACTTCACCCGACTTCCTAGTTTATTGTTACTTTGGATAAGCCCTTTAGTTGCCTATGAACAAAGCAATTTACTATGAGGGCTGACCTCGATATGTAATACGGTAAAATCTGGTACCTATTAAGAAACCCATTCATTAGTGAGCCGACTGTTTCCTTCTTAGATTCTGGAAATGTCAAATAAAAATACAACAGTTTGACAAAAGTTCTATCAGCAAGTTGTCATTTATTCATCCATACTTTTGATTCCTTTAATATTCAACAGGTATATAGTTAATGAATTTCTCAGAGCCTCCTTGGGACATTGGTGGGTAATCTACGAAAGGCTAATAAGTAATAACTGCACTTGCCATGGTTATAAGCCCGCCTCCGATTATCGAGTCATGCTGGGGAAAAAACTGACTGACCCCCGGCGACTCAAGTGAGCTGAGGGACCGGGACGGAGAGAAATGCATTGATTGTCCAGTCGACAATTGTCCTGAGGTACTGTATCTTAATTTCGCTGATAATTTAAAAAAATCGGTTCTCAAACAAGCCGGCATAAACAGTGAGTATGCGAAGAGACTTGACCGAAAATTTTCGGTCAACATTTTGGCCCAAGAAATGACTAAATTTGAGCCCAAGTTGACGAGACGTGTCATGGATGTGAATAGGAGGGAGTATCACGTTCACGATCAAGAATGCGGTGATTAGTCCCGTGGCAGGGAACAGTGGGTACATAACACTCGGCATCAGAGTGAACATCGTCACGGTCACAAAGTTGGCAGTGACGAGAACGATGAGTCCGAAGGTGAGAAAAGCCGTCATGGTCCCCTCTAGTAAGTCACGCAAAACGATCAACGAAATCTCTAGCTGACCATGCAAGGAAATAGTGACCCCAACTCCTCTCCCCGGACTGGCCATCAATACTATGGAGTTGAGGAGGTCAATTATAATTCGAAAGCCTACAACACTGACCGTGACGACCAACGCCAGGAGCCGAGCAAACGTCGTACAGCAGACAATACTAAAATAGGATCTGAATAGGAAAGCAACGAGCTTCAGCCACCATTCGGGCTCGAGGTCATGGGGACATAAATAAATGAATATAAAGTAGAAGGGGTCAGACTCCATAACCACTAATATTAAATGTAAATGGATAGGGTTAATACTTAACAAAGTAGATGATAAAGATAAGTCCTTTTTCAATAACCGGGCTCCTTAGGCAGCTCAATCGATAACCCCCAACCTCGGCTTCTATTTATCAATGAAATAAACTTTTTAATTAACTTGCCAATTAATTCTAAGGTCAGAGACTTTAAACTCACCAATTTGAACAAGGTGGAATGTTTTGAGAATGCAGTTCCACCCCGATATCAACTCCTTGCCAAAAGCCCAGAGGGTCCATGCAAGTAAAATCCCAATCAACTAGCAAACCTAAGAGAGTTTGGATCAAAATGATCCAAAAGGGTAGCCACGCTTCCTTGACAAAGATCTGTCGAAATAGCAAGAAGGCGCAGCAGGCCACGCCAAATTGCACAATGCAGAAGTGCCAGTACCATAAGAGTAGCTTTTTAGGACTGGATTCGTATGGAGCCATTCGGTGTGACCTGGGGTCAACTTGTACGGGCAGTTTTTCTGACCCCCTGTCGAAGAGTTTTCTGTACACTTCAACAGCTTTCAAAAGTGGGGAGGACTCCATTTTCTATCTTTTGAACCAAGATGTTAGACCCAAAAGTTATGAGTCTCGGGAGGTTCACTTTGAAATTGAGTCTGAGACAACGAAAGTTAGAATATTAGTTCCTTTACCGAGCCCATGTTTTATGTACATGTATTTAATTAAAATAATAATTAATTTAATATTAAAATAAAACTCAGATTTATGTACAGGGTTGGCAATAGTTCGTTTTACTGGACTAGTTGAATGAAAATGTATGAATTTAAAAATAAATGAATCAAACATGAGAAATTCGTTTATTTTTCAAGCACTTATAATAGGCAATATGAAAAATATGAAAAATCTGT
>JAQFYM010002536.1:0-23084 GCA_034694785.1 Agrenia bidenticulata
ATATGGTTTTTGGGCCTTACTTTTTGCAAAAACACTGACTACCCCCTGGCTCAAAAATTCCTGGCTACGCCCCTGCCTTGTGCCTATCAAAAGAACGATTGCATTACTCATTGTACGTTTTTTATAATCAAAATATTGTTATATTAAATAAATTTAATTTTTTTGCACCTATTTATAAGGTACATTTTAGATTCGGCTTTAACAGACAAACCGTTGCTTCTGCTTCTTACCTAGAGCCTTGTATATATTATTTTGTTGTAAGATAAAGCACATACACTAAAAACGTTCCCAACATGTATTAATAGAAACTAAAGTATAAAAACCTTACGATTGTAAACAAATAAACTGTATCATTAGGAATTAAGTTAACTTAAGACGGCATTTTGTATGTAAAAACATAAGTAAAATGTATTTTGGATAAAAATATTGACGCTTAAACGTAGCTGTCCAGTTTGTTTAAGAAATATTGCTTTTAATCTGACAAAAATCAGCAGTTTTATGAAAAATACTTAGAAAATAACAAAAGTGTGTTATTTTAAAAAAGATAGACAGACTGAGCTGATCTAGCATACAAATGTTTGCAACTCAAAAACCGCTAATCACTAAAAATACCAACGAAAAATTCTAAATTTGATAGAAATACTTATAAAAACATTTACATATATATGATATGCTTAAACAAAAGAACGTTGTATATTTCTGTTTAAGACATGTTTGATAAAGCGTTTATTCTATAACAAAAAGTCAAACATAAGTGTTATGCGTAGTGCGGTTAATACGAATGATACAAGGTACAATTTTATAAAAAAGGTACCATAGTGTAGATTATGTATATCTCAGCTGCTTACACGTCAAACAAAAAAAACGCCAAAAAACAAAAGTTAGGAAAGGTTTTGTTACCGTATGATAAATAAACAACTAATAAAAACAGAAAATTATTTGTATTTGCAATAACAAAGTCTGTTTATTACGTGCACAAACCGACCTGTGTAAACAAAGCAGATTTATTGTGCTAAAAACATAAAATGCTCTGTACTTAACCACAAGAAAAAAAGTCAAATTAAAAGAATAAATTAGTCTATGCATACCAAACAAATTTAACAAAATAACAAACTACCATAAATAATATTTCAGTAGAAAGTTAGACGAAAAAGACCAAAAAAAATACTTTTAGGTTTGTACTATAGACTGCTAACTAATTTATGATTTTTAAACTATTATTACACATGCAAAACAGTAAGATTGTAGTGAAAAATACAATAAAAACAAAAGAAGAAATTGTCGAACTAAGGATTGATTCGATAACTATATAACCTCTGTACAAAAGTGCTTATTGGTTTTATGTAAATTAATATGTATTGCAAGTATTGTAAAAGTGTTACCAAAAAAAAGTTGACTATGACATTACTAAATCATCGTTAGTTGCTTTTAAAGACAATGGAACAATATTGCATACAATAATTAGGATAAAAAAAAGTGGCTATACACAAAAATATTAATTAGAGTATGCAAACAAATTATACTTGAAACACATCGACAAAAAAAGGATATATGTATAGTTATGTTTACAACCATTTTGAATGTAGATTAAACCGATACACGTTTTCACAACATTCAGCATTTCATCAGGGCCTCCAGAAGAAGATTTAGAAGAATGCACGGTCACGGGGACTGTGTAAAAAAATATCTTACCACAAATTCATAACAAAAATGTTATAGCTTTACCAAAAATTGCTTTTATAAAAACTTAAAAATTCATAGCTTCCGTTTTTTCCGTTGTTTAAGTTTATAATTGTACAAAAAAGCTTTTTGATGCAAAAAAACAAATATCTTGTCTTTATAGCTAATTTATACTTACAAACGACAGAATTTGAACCCTGCAGTATATAGTTTTGTTAGAAAGTATTTTTTTTTTGCTTTTGATTAACATTTTAGAATATACAATGTACCTAATATTTTTATTTTGTACATAAAAATTAAGGAAACTGTATTCTATACCGTTGTAAACCTACAAAAGCTTAACAAGATTGCAATATATGATTTTCGGCAACGATATTTCATCTGTTGTATCTAAAGTTTGCGACCTAATAATAATGCCAGTATAAAAAGAACTCTACCTGTAACAAAAAGTAAAGGCGTCAATTAATAAAAACACAAATCTGTGCATGTTGTGTAAAAATACACTTTTGTTTGTTTTTACAAGTAAATAAAAAAAATAAGCAACGCCTTAAAACTAGACGCTGTTACTATATGGTAATCCAAAATGGTACAAAATCCACTGACGCACATTTATCGACCTTTCTCGGTTTAAATACTTTACTTAAACATTTTAAAAACTTTTTATACATAAATATTTGTATTTTAATTATACTTAGATTGCTGGTAGGCTAAGTAAAAAAATAACAACAACACGATTTCTATACGGATATGTAATTAAAAAAAGCAAAAAAAAACACTTCTTAAACAAGATGAATTTTCTTTATTTATTGTACATTTCCACAGTTTTTTTTTTTTGATTTTTATATTATTTACACTTCTAAAACATAACAACTTGGCAAAAAAGTGATTCATGTATAAATACGGATGCAAAAAAAGTTTTTTTGTCTTAATAGCTAATCACAAAATGGCATGTTAAATCAGAATTTTTTTTTCTTTATGGTAAATGCATTTAGTATAATATGCCGGTTTGTATTTAAAATGATAATGCGTTTCTTCTACACCCAGAATACAAATAATTGTTTTTTGTGGCAATATTGATTGATAAAGATGCCAAATATTTTTTTTTTTTGTAGAAGGTCTCGCATAAAAAAAATTCTGGCATACTTTTAGCATGATTTTGCATTATTTTAAAAACTGACTGTGATTTTTAAAATCAAATAAGTGTTAATTCGCAAGAGAAAGTCTTTGTCTTTGTAAATTTTCTGTGACTTCTTATCGCCCTGCATATAAAAAACAAGTATTATAAAACAGGCTACAGCAAAAAACTGCCGGCTTTGGACAAAAAGAAAATAACGTTTATTTTTAGTCTAACTTACATATGAATTTTTAGGTGTTTTTTCTGAGTATTTGACTCATAATTAATTAATCAACATATCAATCAAAGGGGTAAAAAATAGTCCTGGGGTGTGTATATTAAAAATTCCACTATATAAAAGGTTTGTTTAGCGCATAATACATTTCTAAAACCCTTGTGTATATTTATCGTAATGGCAACATTCAAAAAAAAAACTATTTTTGCGTAGAAAACACCTTATGCAATGTAAACCAAAACAAACCGCGGCAAAAAAGCTAAAAGACGTTTTTTATAGCAGCAAATATCCTGTTAAGATTTTGTACATATTGTATAGATACAATTTGTTAGTTTTCTTGTTATATAAACCTGTATAATAATATACAGTACTGTTGAATAAAGTAAGCTGTATACTCTTTCTACGGTAAAATGCTACACGCATACAAAAAGTCATTTTAATAAAACAACTTGCGCTAATGTATAAAAAAAAGGCTTAAAAAAGAATGACACAAACCATTATTTATTTTGTGCTATTACTGCAATCAAAAAGATATTTGTAATCGATATACAAACAACAAAATTCAGATTTTTTTTTTACACAACAAGCAATGTTTTTTTTTTGTATAGATTTTTTATTTTTACAAATATTGAAAAAACAATGCGACTTGCAAAAAACGTTCAATTTGTGCCTTATCTGTATATTTTATAGATTTTTATATTAAAAACAAAAGCCGTGTTTCTTTGTAAAATAAAAACGTTTTTGACTTATACGTAAATTATTAAAAATGCAGATACTGTCTTTTGTAGCAATTATCAATCATTAATCGAAAAAGCATACTTATTGACTTTAAAATACAATAAAAGCTGTAAAGATGTTCTTATCACAATTTATCTTCTATAAGATGTTTTAAGGTACAAAAAATGTGTTTTTTATTTAATTCACTGCAAAAAACTGTTCACTGCCTAAACGTAGTTTTATAACTGTATTTATTGCACTTTCAAATTGGTTTTTTGAATATATATAAAAAAAAAAACCGAATCATTTTTGTTTTAGTTGTCGCTTTTGATAGCATGTTTAATTATATAATTATATTTGAAAATTTTCAATTGTATTCTTTTAGTTACAAATTCGATTTGTGCTATATTTTGCAAAAAAAATATGTTTTAATTTTTACTAACAACTTTTTTTCAAAAAATCCTACAAGAGTGGTAGTGAATGTATTACACGGTATCTTTATAGGCATCTGCGCAAAAGTAAGCTAAAATTCTTTTTTGTGAAGAATATTTATGACTCATTATAAAATGCTTTGACAGTAAAATACCACAAAAACTCTTTTTTTTGTGTACAAACTGGATTTTTGCATATTTTTTACATGCCTCGTATACAGAAAAAAACAAATATAATTTTATAGACACAGTTTATACTCACTGTGTACAGAAAAAGCTCCCGCTGGTAAATTCAACGGAAGTGACGTTGTAAAAAGTTCCCAGTTTTGCTATTTCTCCAACACTTTTTTTAATATAACGACGTTTTTGCCTGTGAGTTAATTTTATGGATTATTTTAAATAGATTTGTAAAGGGAGATCTTTTTAAGAAACAGCACTGGCAGCGAAACCCTCAAAATGCATCAAAATGCCTTCCCGTTTTTTTTTTTTGTCAGAGGCTGGTTCATACGCACAAATGTTGTTTTTTAGTTTTTGTTTTATTTTCAAAACTTATAATCTACAATACATTAGTTTTAAAAAAAATTCTGCAAAGTGTAAAGGTTCTTATATATCTATACAGTTAGTGTTATTTTTTTTTACCTACGTAACTATATAGCAAAAAAACCTAGTGTATTTGCGGGCTAGGCAAAAAGTTAAAAAAAGTTGTCCTGACATATCTTGGACGATATAGAATATTGTGATGTATATTTTTTATTGTCTGCTTAAATACTTGTTACTTGTGTGTGGTTAAGAAAAACTAGTAAACGTAAAAAACTTAAGCAAAAAAATGCTTGATAAGTGCAAAAAAAAAACTAAAAAAAATTGTTTTTTTTTAAAAAATTAAATGTCACCAATTGATATGCATATCATTTTCTTGACAAAAAATTTTAATGCACCCATGGAAGCAACATTTTTATAACTTTTATGGGCCGCCTGTTGTTGTTATTTGAACCTTGCCATATATGATAAAAAGTTATAAAAATAAGTTCTGAAATATCGCATTTACTGGCTCATTTTGTTTTATGTGCCAATTAACGAAAAGACAGTGCGTCCTGTCTAATAATACAAGCGAATAAAAATAAACAAAATTGAAATAAAAACGATTAGCGTTTATTTAAGAACTACACAACAATTTCCCATTAATAGGTTATCGGCACACAAAAAATACAACAATAATACAAAAGATAAAACTTGCCAAATTGTATTTTTGCAAATTTTTTTATTGTGCGAAAAATAAAAACGGAAAATTTTTACACTGTCAAAATACAAAAAACAAAAGAAAACGGCATTTCTGCTGTATATCTAATAGTACAATGCACAACTTACAAAGAACATTACAACGATTTCACTATGTACTTAGTAGAGCAAACCACTATATAAAAAAGGTGCCAAGGCATACGACGTAGTTAGTAAGCAATGTATATAGAATCATTTACACATTGAACATAAAGCTTTATTTTTTTTGACAACTTTTCTTCATATAAAAAAGTATTTTTTTTTATAGGTATTATCGATATAAAAAATATACTGGTACACACTAGATTTTATTATATGTTTCCATATTGCAAAATAAAAATGTTTTTTACGCAAAGTAAGTTTTGTGTACATAGCTTGTTTTTTGTCAATTTTTTCGTTTCATAAACAGTTCAAGTTTAATGTAAATATATTAATAACTAGAAGTTATATTTTTCGTGCAAATACAAGATACTTATTAATTTTGTTTTTATATTTTTTTACTTCTATTTTACTTTTTAAGCTTAGTAAGGCAATTAATTTTTTTAATATTTTCAATATAAAGAATCCACATAAATCTGGAAATGCAATAGTTTCATACTTTATTGTTTTTAATTTCACTTTTACAGTGCAATAAAACTATTTGTTATATGCAAAAACACAAGAATGCAAATTAGCGTTTTTTTATTTATAGATCGTTTTGATAAGTAAATTATTTTTAATCTGTGCATAAATTACAGCTAAAAAATATTTGATCTGTTTACTTATACAATTTTTTTTTTTGTTAAAAAATTCAAAAGAAAATTTGTATACCGTGTTTTTACTTGTAAAATATATATCTTTGGTGCGTTTTTTGTTATGCAATTATCAGTTTTGCCTTAATTGTAAAGCAACTTTTAGTTGTAACAATTTTGCAGTTTTATAGAAAGAGCAAACTTGTTTTAGGTTTTACAATTTTGATCCAACAATTGCATATAAATTTACGACATGATAACCAGGCAAACCTGTTACTTAAAAACCACCGTATGAGTATATTTTTTTGTTGTGAACATAAAAAGAAAAAAAAAGCATACTGTTTTCTGATTTGTAAATGCGGCTTTAATTTTTGATTTCTAGTATAAAAAAAACCCAAAAAATTCCTTTTTCATAAGTTTGCTGATTTAACGCGTTGTACGCAAAAGAAATTGATTATTTGTAAAGAGGTGTATCTATATCTTTGCCGGCGTAAGTAAACTTTCAAAATGCAATTTAAATTGTTCCGCTGTTTTTTTTTATTATAGAATACAGACAAAGCTTAGTATTTTTTTTTTAATTTACTAACTAGAGGTTAAATATTTGTAAGATCCAATATTAGTTTGTTGGATTATTAACATACAGTTATTATAATTCATAGTCATCTATGTAAAAACGTTTGCAGAAAAAACTGCCAGTTTTTATATACCAAAAAACTAGTAATCATGTTTTTTTTTATAGATTTCATAGTGTTTGCATTTTTGTCATGCTTGTTTTGCATTAAATATACGAAAAATTACCATTTGGGTTCTAACTTAGAAAAAAAAAGCCTTTTTAGTGTTCCTGAATATAGCATAGAGATTAAAAAGACGTAAAAAGTGTTTTTTGCGCTTTTCCTAGGCCATTATTCAATGTATTAAGTAAAGTAACCGATTTAAAAAAACTTATCATTTCTATAGAATTTTTAACATTTTGCAAATAGTTATTTGCATTGTTTTTTATTATATGAATAAGGGTTTGCATACCCGAGTAACTCGGTAAATTGCGATTTGTTGCAAAAAATACAACCTTGTTAAGTTTCTGGTTACCCACGGTCTTATTTATTTTTTGTTATTTGCTAAGAAAAAGGTATAACAATGTAATCATTAATTTTTTCTTTTTAAGGTGGTTTCTAGGTTTATAAAGGCTTTTTGTGATACAAAATGTTTGCCATAAATATTGTATTTTTTATATGCTTTAGATAATTTATAATATCTACACTACTATTTTTTTTTCTTGTATTTGTAATCGTTTAGCGTTTTTAAAACAATACGCGTAAATAGATATATTTAAGAGTTTGGTTACTTTTATAGGCATAACAAAAAAAAAAATTATTGTAAATTTAATAAAATAAAATGCAAATAAATGTAAAATGAAAAAACATAAAATTTATGAAAACGTCTTTTGACAATTATTGTAAATAAAAACCTTACATAAATATACATTATTTCTTGTTCAAGCGCGCATTATGCGTTTTTATGATTGTTTTTTTTTTTTTGCGTTTGCATATTTTACACAAAGCTTATTTCTGTTGTCATGCTACAAGCAATGATGCTTGCGTATATTGAATCATTATACAAATGAAATTTGCTGCAATTTTATATAGTTCTTGTGTCAACAAAAAAATTTAATGCTCAAAATTTACGTATTTTAAAAACCCCTTCGTACAGGAGTTATTTTGGTCATAAAAATACACATAAAAGATAATTACCAAGTAGAATTATGCGCAATGCGACTATGTATACAATTGTTTTTGTAGCAAAACTACCACTCTGCTTTTACTACCCTTACTTTTCTTTAAAGCAGTGGGTTTAATGACAAATAAAGCTACAAGTATGTTTGTATAGCATAAAGCCTTTTTTTTGCTTTTCTATGGCACAGTTATAAAAGGTATGAAAGTATTACATAATGCTACATTTAATTTCTCTATATATGCGGTATGTATAAAATTTAATATTTTTTATTTTTTTAATGCAAATATTAGTTAAGACGCAGGTTTTTTTACACAAGTGCCAGCTACTACTGGTTGATTTAAAACAAAAATTTTCTCGACCATCCTATTTACAGGTTATGTTTTTAGACATACAGTTTACCAAAAGCATATATGGTTGTTGCACTACATCAATAATAAACCAGCAAACAGATTAAGCACTGGAGCACAAATTAATATTATATAATAGGGTTTTGAATCTGTGAAATAAATTTCAAAACTATTTTGTAAAAAGCATATGTATCACGAAAAAGGCTGCTTTTGCACTTAACTAAATTTATATTTACGTGAAAAAAATTTTGTTATTGCGTAAAAAAAATATTCTTATAGCAATTACGAATAATACAAATAAGAAAAACTTTTAGAAACTAAGCAAAAACAAAAACAGCATTGCATTTTGTTGATCTTGTTGATTAATAAATTTTGCTTTTTTATAGACGGCATTTCTACTATAAATCTGTAAACAAACATTAGTATATTAAACCAAACATTATATACATACCAAATTTTTTTTTTGTATAAACAAACAAATGAGTTGACAAAATTACCAAAGCTTAAAACGCTACAATAAAAAGCATTACGAACCCGAACGGGTACCGTGATTCGACATTATTTGTGTTTGAAGATACCCGGTGTCATAACACCCGGTAATTTAAACCCATGTTTAAATAAATTGGTGCCTTACAGCATGTTTTTTATGTTTTTTTTACGATTAAGTATATTTACGCTTTTACTTTTTTAGATGGTCAGAAAAATGTTTTCTATTTTTCGGGATGTTTCAATTTCAATTTCAAATTATGAAGCTGTTGCAAAAGAAAAAACAAGTAAGGCCGCAGAAAAAACAAAAGCAACTTGTTTAAAAACGACATTCTGTATTTATTTTTGTGTATTAGCACTCATTGGCATTTGTGCCGAACAGAAAAGAACCCAGTTCCTTTTTTTTTACGCCTTGGCGTAGTAAATAATCAAAAACTATAATAGTGTGTAAACAAATATAAAAAATTTTTTACTGCTCAATTTCTTTACATTTTTGTTCTTCGTGGTTCTTATGCTTGCTTAACATACTAAAAAAAACAGTACACCTTATAATAAATAAAAACAAGAAAAATAAGCTGACCCGAATTCACACTCATATAAAACAAATGTCTTTTATTTTATATTTTTTTTTGCTAGAATAAAACATATTGCAATATATTTAGCTACATCATGTTTTTTATGTTAACATAATGTATTTTAAACAAATATATCACGCAAAAAGTAAAGGTATTTATAGCATGGTACATTCATTCCTGCTATTGTGTAATATGAAGAAAACAAAGATATTATTTTTTTTTGTTGTCACGCGTTTTTACTTATATGTAAAATCTCTTTAATAAAAAAAATTGTAATACCTATAGGGGAAAAAATGGTAAGCAATATAATGTAGATACAACTGCGTGTATGCAAATCGTAATTTGGTTATAAATGCACTTTATGACTCTATTTTTTTGACGATTCAAAATATATAAAAAGATCATTAAGTCTATATAAACTGTAAAAATACTAAATACCTACAAAAAAAAAATTTTTTTTGCGCTTTTTGATACATATAAAATCATTCCAAACTTTTTTGATAGTGTTACTGATTTAAACTAACTTTTATAGAACTTTTCTATATGTGTCTTTTCGTTAATACAAATACGTAAAAATCTAACACGATTGTGATGATAATAGCAAATAATTGAAATCACCACACCTAAAAATGTTATTAATATTTTAATACAACAAACTTATCATAAAACCTATGTATGTAACGACAATGATAGAATGATTTTATTATCACACCTATGGGTGTGGACAAAATACTAAATAATATTTTTTTCAACTATTCTGGATGTGTTTTATTTAATAAATGTTTTAAATCATAACAACTCTTAGTAAATAAAATTTAAAAAGGTACAAAAAGCATAACTGCACTCTTTTTTTATAGGTGTCGACGTAGTCAAAGATATTTAAAACAGATTTCCCGTGTCGAAATTACAGTGTAGAGTATATATCGCTGGTATTATTGTTCGGTTTTCTTTTTCCTGTGCAATTTGTTGCTTTCTTATATGTTAAAACTTATACTGTTACGTTGTATATTTTGCGTTCTTCTAAAATAATATTTACGTTTTAAAATTATCATTAAACATTTGAAAACAAAATTGATCGATTTCAGAGTATAACAAGAAACAGTATAACTAATTTCTAATGTACGTTATTTAATTTGCATATTAAGTGTAGGGGCACTGTTAATATTTTTTTTTTTTTTTTTTTTTTTTTTTTTTCAGTCAACTAGAATAATATATACAAAAAATGACACGATTTTTGGTAGTTTTTATACCATGTGGTTTGAAGCAAGAAGTTTACTTACAGTTATTCTATAACGTGTTATAGTGTTTATACTTAGATTGCGTAATTTCTAAACACGGATTTCACCACTACGCGTGTACTGTACAAGGTTGTTTTGCGAGGTCTACAAATCGACGAACAAAACAATAATGCAGTTTCACTTTGTATACATAACAACTACTGTAGGCTTTAAGCGTTTGCACCATAAGTTTTAAAAAAAAATATGACTTTTACATTTTCTGCAACATATTGTGTTTTTTTGCATAGTCACATGACAACTTATGTCGGATTAACAACAATTGCGCTGTAAGGCATTTTGTTTGGTTGTTGTGTACACCTGAAAAAACTAACTTGTTAATAGTTACATTGCTGATGGTCCGATTCCTATGTCTATTTGTTGTTTAAAAACACAAAAAAAAATAGTTACAGGCATAAAACACAACTTGGAATCACAGAAATATTAAACGTGAATGCTGAGCGGCTAGGCGTACTAGAATGTTTTGTTTCTCATCGTTTGATTAACAAAAAAATCTTTTTTGACTTTTAAAGTATTCATGTTTACTGATTAAATTGTGAAAGACGCAAAAAAAATGTTTTATGCTTGATATTTGTTGCTAAAGATCACGCTTGAAATTTCTAAACAAAATATTTAAATATCTTTATTTTTGAGTCTGTGAAAATAAAAAAATTGTTTTACAAGCTGTTTGTTTGCAATGAACTAGGTTTCTTATAAAAGAAATCTTTTTTGTTACAAAAATCTACACTAAAGCATTTTTCTTTTGTAAATAAACATACTCGGATTCTTTTAATATTTTTTTCGGCATTAATATTAAATGCAAAGAAATCAAAACGCGTTTAAAGGCGTAAAAAATGCAAAAGATCGGCAATAAGACGTTTTTTTGTTTTGTTTCTTAAGCGCGCATTTTACACTAGTAAAAAAAACTGTTTTGAAAAAATGAATGGAGAGCCTAATAAAATGATGCCATAATAAAAAACGAAACAAAGTATAACACATCTTAGACGCTTTTACAAAAACACAAAACCGTTAAACGCAGATAAAATATAAATGCCTGTAATTAAAAGAGTTATGTAAAAACAGTATCTTTTATAAATGGTTTCTACAAAAAGAAAACTTAAAAACTATATATGCGTATTCCTAGTGCAATCTGTTGTATTATCAAAAATCAGATTAAGCATACACAAATTTGCAATAGTATCACTTGCAATATTTACAATTGTTATCTGTAGTTTATATTTTTGCAATAAAAATGCACCCAATGGCACCGTGAAAAAACAAAAAAACTGATATGGGGCATCTGTACTTGTTGCTTTATGAAATGTTTTAACTAAAAAGTGTTGTATTTTTTTTTTATTTCTGACATAACGTAATTTTATAGTGTTTTTTTATTGTTGTAAAGCTTTTACACAAAAAAAATTATGTTTAAATACATGGTCAGGTTCAAAACAGTGTTTTTATGTATACCGCTGGTTCAACAGCAAATTTCAGCAATAAATATACGGGATACAAAATTTTATATTTATTTTTTTTTCTTTTTACTTTTTGTTAGATATTCGATGCATGCTTGACTTAAGAAATGTAATCCAATATATGTAAGCAATATCCATTTTAAAAAAATAAGTACCGTGAATTAGAGTAAGGAAAACACCATGTCCTGACATCAAGTAAAAAAATTCCAAACTTTTCCTTAAGCAAAACTACATTAAAAAAAATATCGACGGAAATTAAGAAAAAAAAAGATGCAAAAGTACAGACATTAACAACGACAAAAAAGAAAAGCCTTTTGGATACTTTTTAGTAAAACGCACTGTTTAGTTGTTCGTAAAAAAGCCTGCCATTTAAAAATTAAAAGGTACTGTAAATCAAAATAAATTGCAGTTAAGCGCTATGAATGATAAGCAAAGCTAAAGTAACATCCCCTTTATTATAAATTCTGGTGATTATTTTATAGTTTATTATAAATATTTATCAAATATTTAGTTAAAAATGAAACCATGATTTTTTTTTAAATAAAAAACATCTATACTTCATGTCAGCGCATAGCAACTTTCGCTGTCGTTTGCTATTTTTTGTAAATAAATACCACGGTTAAACTTTTAAAATTTAAATGCTTTAAAAACTTTTGGGTCTGTAAACTTTTTTTACTACTAAAATACTTTTTACCTATTTTTGTAAAATATGATTTAAGATATCGAGTACTAATGCGGCCACACTAAAAGGAATACTTATACATTGCTTTATTCTTTTTGCATAAATGCAGTGAACTTGAAACTTTATTTAAAAAAAAAACAGTCGTACATCTTTCTTGATAAAGCATTGGCTGTAGTAAAAGCTTGTTATAGTCATAAAACTTATATTAAACATAGCAGTAGTTGTTACCAACAGTCAGCTTTTTTTAACGCAGCTTAAAAAAATTTTATAAGTACATGTTGTTTTTTTTTTTTTTTTTTTTGGTTTTTGTTGCGTGTGAAAACATAATTAAAAGCCTTTTTATACTTTTATAAAACCTCTTAAGACTACAATAGTTATTTTTATTTGCAATATTTGCTTTAATTTACAATTCGATACCTATCCTTAAATTTTTAGCCAAACTTGGCAAAGAAAAAAAGGCAAAATCCACATAAGAAAATACAATATAAATATTATGCGACGTCTAATCTTAAGCGCCCGTATTTGTGTTAGATTTTTTTTTGTTAACTTTATTTGGGGTTCTCTAAATTCAAGCCAATACCCGATCTCTGATACTCTATGACCTCGGTAATTATATTACAAGCTTATTTTACATCTTATAACAGTTGGGCCTACGACGTTTTTTACTTTTTGCTATTTGGTGACAGCATCAGCCTTAATATCTCAAAAAAATTTTCTTAATTTTTGCAAAAAAAAAGCACATGATGTCCATCAGCAGGTAATCGCTTGTATTTTAAACAACTTGCTGCCATATAAAAAATTTTTTATGAGCAAATTTTCAAAGCTGATTACAAGTCCCATAATTTTCGTCTGTTAAAACAACACATGAACTATGCTTTATATATATATAGTATGTATAAAAGCATTTTTTCTATTACTTTGCTACCTTTTTTTGCAATTGATTATTTCAATGCGCTGTAAAGCAGGTTGCTTTATTAGTTAATCTCTTGTACGCTTCGACTCGTATTTTATTAACTTTGATTGTTTTAAATATAGTAAGTGAAGTTTATATGTGTTTTATAGTTTAAAGTGTAACGGAAAATGTTCAGTGGTGTTCTTTTTTTCGTTTGCTTGGTCTAAGTATTTTTTTTTTGTAAAAGGCAATAATGATTATTTCTATAAAAAACCTAGTCCACATACTTAAGATCTTTGTAACTTACAGTCAAATTAAGTGTTAAACGTTTTTTTTTTTTTTGTAGTGTATGACAGTGTAATGTTTATTTATTATATAAAAATCAAATAATATTTGATTCTATTAAAAGCGATTTTATTTAAAGAAGTTTTATAAAATTAAGTGATTTAAGATTTTTTTTTTTTTTTCGTTGTGATTTTATTTTATTTTATTTATTATTCTTTAGTTTTTTTTGTATAATTTATTCTGTTCATAGCTCTTTTCTTTTGTTTTTGTTTTTTTTTTGTTTTTTATTTTTTTTGTTACGACTTATTGGAGGGATTTTATTGGTGGAATTAATAGGTGGATTTTTTTTAAGGATTTAATTTTGAAAGTACTAATTTTAAAAAAGAATTTTTTAAACTTTTTTTTACTGATTTTATATGATTGTTTTTAGGGTTCTATATCCCTTGATATTTTCACCAAAAAAAAAAAACAGTTAAAATTGCAAAAATTACTACCATGCCTGTTTTGCCGGGGCACGATACGGATAAAAGACTCTAAATTTAAGTTTTTACTATTTAAAGTTGACAAAATGAAAGGCTATATAATTACTAAATTTTTTTGATAGAGTAATAGAGTTGTCTAAAGACAAAATCAGAGAGATGAATTTTACATAAAACAATTACAGCTTTGGCAAATTTGCATCTTCTATAGAACCATGTAATTGAAAAATCAAATTATATGTACAATTAATATTTAACTCGTTTTATTATATAACTAACGTGCAAAGTTTATCAAACTCATGATTTTTACTGTTTTTACATAGCTCTACTTTTTTTAAATATACATATAACACTAAAATACAAAGAGAAAAAAATTGACGCATCGAGACTCTTGCTTTTTTGTAAGTCAGTTATCAAGTATGGTATTTATCTTGACACTTTGTATATTTTATAGTACAAAAGAGTACTAAAATATACAATGCAAAATTGCTTTTACGCTGCGTGTACGTGTATTTTGGTATTAAATATAAGGGGCAGTTATGATTTGATCTTCATTACATTTAGAGCCAATCTACCACCTATTCTGTTTATTGTATACGCCTTAAATTTACAAAATTTTTCTGTCAAATTACAAAGAAGTAAGATTTTCTTATAAGAACTACATAAAATGTTACTATATGTATGGCTAAAAAATACAACCATTGTATGTTTGATTTGTTAGAAATAAAAATTTATTCACAGTTATGTAAAATTTTAGTTTTGCAAAAATAATTAAATCTATAAAAAGCACTATATAAAGGTGTTGCAGGCGCCAATATTTGCAGCTTACACAATTGTTATAATTGTGAGTTATAATTACTTTTGATTTAAAGAGGGTTTTTTTATTTGGCAAAAGTGCTTTCACTGGCAATGGCAACAAAAAAGAAAGTATTCAACCACATTTATGTAAAAAAAAAAAGTTATATTTTGTTTTTATTTTTTCACATTTAACAGCTTTTACGCAATGTAAATTTCTTTTTTACAGTTTTTTACGATTTTTTTTTCTATATAAAACTTGATTTTTTACGAAAATTAAATTTAATGAATTCTTACAGCAATTCAAGCTAACAAAATCTTGAAAAAAATACTTTTAGTAAAAAAAAAAGATTTTGTTCGAGTTTTTTAATATTATGAATAAAAAAAAATGAAGACTTTTACTTTAAACTAGGAATTTTAGCAGAGGTAAACATGGTTGTAAAAATCACTAAAAAAAATTGCAAACCTGCGGATACTTAGATTTTGATCTAGAAATACGTCCCAGAAAATCATACGTATTTTCTTTGGATAGTGCAATACAAGAAACCCAAAGTACGTAATATGTTGTATATAAGTTTACAAATTATAGTTTAGGGTGTATTAATTCATATCTATTGGCAATTTAAGGACGTTAAGACAGGTTGAAAAACTGTTTAATCGACATGTTTTAATGCTTTTTTTTATAAAAAACACAAATCACTTTATATAGATAAAGATATACTCGTTCGCATGATTTTGACAGATTTTTTGTATAAAAAATCCAATCTTATGTACACATTGATGCATGACTTTTTTTTCCGATATAAAAAATACATTAATTTGTTATATAATAACACGCAGTTACAGTCAAAGCAGTTAGATAAATACAAACCCGAACGCAATATGCGCTGATTTACTATATACTATTTGTTAAAATATAGGTTTTTTATTTACATATTATAATTTCCAAAACTGTAAGCTGTTCTTTAAAATATTTCTGTAATCATTGTGTAATTTTTTTTCGTAGCATCAAGTACAATTCTAGCAACTGGTGTAGGATCGGGTTCAAAACTTCTATTAGAAAATAGTAAACAAAACTAAAAATCTAAAATATTATTATTTCAGCTAATAGATCATTACCATTTTATTTAGTTTATAATAAATGTACATGAACTTTCAGGTTAAAAAATATTTCCCACTATACAAAAAAAAACATGTAACTATAACCTGTCACAATTACAAAAAAAAAAAAAACGATGTTCAGATGCTTTTTACATTAACGTATAGTTTTTATCGCAAACACTTTATTATAAGACAATAATAAATTGTAGAAGTTGCTCCGCATACATTTTGCTATCAAAAACAACTTTAAAAAAAGTTAGTATATAACTTTGATACTCGATCACTATCAATTCTTTCACTATAGCCAACGGAAAATAAAACAAGATATTACTAGTGATTTATGACCATATATATTTGTTTTGCTGTATCAAAGTTTTTGAAAGTATTTTTTAAGAAATACGGTTTAGAGAAACATTATATTTCATTTAAATCTTTTGAGACTGCAAAAAAATAATAAAAATGAGACATTATTTTATGAATTATATTAATTGCATATTTTGTATGTTTACTGGCCAGGTAAATAAATATTGAGATCCACCAAAAAAAAGACCATTAATATTTTTTACGTCATACATTGCGCCAAAATTTCATAAACTGGCTTCATTTATTTTTCCAAAGTACAAAACTTAAATCATTACAAGAAAACCTTTGTTTTCAAGTTTTTAAAAATTTTGAAAAAAATGCATAAACACAGTATTCTTGTATATAAGATATGAAATTTTTATTTAGCTTAAAATAGAAACGTTAAAATTTTTTTAAAACAGATAGAAATACTTTGATTAAAAATCCCTGATTATCTTCCTTTAAAAATGCAAATAATATAATAATTCAGTCTACGCAAAACAACACTTATAGCCACAACACTGATAATTTTTGACCATAAAACAGGTTTGCAACTCTTAATTATTGCATACATCATGTGTTTTTTTTATTTGATGAGGTCATAACATGTTGTTAAGCAATAGATATATTGTATAAGTAACCGTATGTTATTGTTTTGTATTTCGACAGAAGTGCAAAAAGCATTATATATGAATCTATATGACTATTCTTAGGGGTTTTAAATTTTAAAAGTACCTATAAAAAAGACGAAAAAGGGCTAAAATTTTTGAACCGCTACATTTCATAATCAGCAATTTTACTGATATAATTGTGTGTTTAAGTTTCATCTTACAATTGTACCAGATAATAAACGAATGAATACAAAAAAATGCATTTAATTGGATTTATAAAAGCCTGTAACAATACTTAATATAGTTTTTTCAGCGAAAAAAATGTAATTTCTGTTTCTAATATTTTTGTTAAAAAATAGTTTATTTATGTTTAAAACAAACAATTCTAAGCGTACTCAAAATTTTTTAGTCGGGTACTACTACGTCTACCTTCTACCACAAGTTGAAAACTATGCTCTTATAAAAAACAAAATATCCCAAATTATTATTTTTCATGGTAATATTAAACGCTGTATCTTTTGTATTTACAATGTATGTTATATTTTTTAGTTTTTTTTTTTTTACCTAAGACAAACATCATAAATACACGTTGCGTTTTAAACAACGTAGAAGGACCTATATGTTGTCACTAAAGACAAAAATATATCATTACGATACAAAATCCCATGAGTAATAAATCGGTCTTATAAACAATTCAGATATACAAAAAACTTTTATAAACAGGATTTTAAATTTAACACAATATATTTTAACATATATTACAGAAAAGTTTTAAGAAAAAAACAAAGTATATTTTAAGACTAGCAATGTAACACTAAATTTTTAAAACACATTTATGATTTGACTTTAGGCATAGATCGAACACTTTTTTTGTAACATAATAACGCTAAATGTTGTTTTTTTATGCTTTTTTTTGCGATGTTGTTTACCTTTTATACGCCGGTATATTTAGTTCTTTTACAAATAAATTTTATAATTGAAGTTTTTTTTGCACTACAGGCAAATTTTTTTTTATGTAATTTCATTTTATGTTTCTGACACTTATATGTATATACATTATATGTTTTTTTTTCGTATTAAAAATGCATCTTGTTTTTTTTTTGTTGCTACAAATATTACTGTTTTTTGTTGTTTAAAAAAAAAAATTATTACGTATTAAAGTTTCGGCTTAAACTAGATAATCTAGATTAACTATGTAGTTTTCATAAGATCAAACGGCCTGAGAAAATTACTTTCGGTATTGCAGCTCTTTGTAAAAAATATCAGTATAATAAAGACTGATTTTATAATACAAAAGTGCAGTAAGTATAGCCAGTTGTATTTTTTATAGCTATATGTTTCACGTAGAATAAAATAATCATAATATATATCGGTTTACTTGCAATAAAAAAAAAAAAAACTGTTTAGGGGTTTTTTGTTTAAAACGTCCTTTACTAAAAACAAAAAATTATATACATAGACTAGATTAACGCCTTCTGTCATTTTTTTTTCCTACAAAAGTGTAACAGAACTATAACAAAAAACTTTTAGAAAGCTACGGCAGTTTTTACATACGGTTTGGATAATGGGCGGCTTGGAACGAACCGAAAGATATTTAAACGTGTTTTTTTATCTAAAATACAGTTGTTTTATAGATGTTAATTAATCAAACTCCAAACATATGATATGAATTTATGATTTTTCAGGCATCTCAAAATAATTTGTTTTACATCTGGAGTCAACAGCTCCAACCTCCCTCCCTCCTCCTCTTCTAACCCTGGCAATTTAAGCGCGGTTTACGCGTGCATCTACAATTTTTGTTCCTATGCACTACTTTTAGTCCGTATCTGATATTTAGATAAATAAAAATTTAGTTTATTATCATAATTTCTTGTTTATTTTTCTTTTAAAAAACTTAAAATTCTATAATGGTATTTTATTTTTTTTCACAATACATTTTCTACAAAACTACACTGATCCATCATCAACCACTATAAGCACACCCCCTCTTTATAAAATATTTTTTAAGCATAATCATCATGTTTATCCTTCTGGTTTTTTCTAATTTGACCTTTTTTAAACCACTATTCGTTTTTCAATTTATAATGTGTTTTTCATTTAAACATATCCTCGTATTTCTAAATCTTCTCTCTAGATTTCTTGTTTTTATTTCTGTATTTCTCGATATTTTTATCCTTTCTTTGAAAAAGTTCTTTAATATTAATTTCCGAATTTTCTGTCCGTTTTTTTGTACCTAAATCCTTTAAATCTTTTTCTATATTAATAATTTTATTTTTATTTCGTTCTCTTCATTTTCAATCCTTGTCATCATCATTTTTTTTTTTTTTTCTGTTACACTTATGATCTTTTTTTCATTTTTAAGTGATTGGATCTTATATACTTTTTTCAGAAAAAGCTTTTTTGCCGCTCTCGTAGATCAATTTTTGCTTTTATACGTCCTTTCTTTAGTTTACTTCATATCAATATCCTTTTCTGCAATCAACTCCTTCATTTGCATTTATTAACACCTCCAACTCTTTTTTTTCTTTCTGCTTTTCTTTTGTTAATATATTCTGTAATTGCACTTCTTTTATTTTCCAGTTCAACAACTGTCTTGTCATCTTTAATTTTTATTTTTTTCTGGGCCATATTTCTATAAATATTTATCTTTTCATTTTGCCAAATTATCTTATTCTATTATTCTCTTATTTTTTATTTTAGTATTCTTCATGTCTTTAATTCTCCCATTTTCTATCTCGCCAAACATTAAATTCTCATATTCTTCAATTCCTTAATTCTTCACGTGTCAGATTCTCCGATTCTTTCGATTCCTTCGACTTCCAAACATTTATTCTCTAATTCTCCAATTATCATATCATTTATTTCTTTAATTCTCGTATTATTTGATTCTCTGATTCTTCTATTCATCTATTATTTACTTATTTTATTCCTTAATTCTGCAATTATCTAATTCTTTGTTTCCATTCTTCCTTTTTTTTAATTCTCTAATTCTCTAATTATCATATTATCGGATTCACTAATTCTCCTCTTATCGTATTCTTCAATTCTCCAATTACTAATTTTTCAATTCTCCGTTTCCCTAATCATTCTTTGTGTTTCTTATCATAATAATTACGCCAAGCCGGTCTCTCGGCTAATGTATAATACACCATCTATTGCATCAGGCCTCTGTGTAGGCTTAAGTTCTTAACTTCTCTTTTCTCTGTACACATGCCAGGCCTTTACCTAGTCAGAGGTGTATTTTGCTTTGGGCTGTCAGCTCTGCTGGTCTGTCACCCCTTGTAGACTATAAAAATCTAGTCCGGTCTTCACAGCTTATTTAACGTAGTCTGTCCCCAATGTTTGAACACTTTACCCTTTGTATCTGTTATCCATGCCTGCATCTGTTACAAATTCAGCTGAGGCTTCGTCCCAAGTTTTATTAGAATCATCAAGTTGGCTAAATAACTACAAAACGCTACCGTCAAGCGCAATTTGACTGAATTGGATAAAGAGCGGCTGAGAACAAATTGAAAGATATTTAAAGTGTTCTCCTTCATTTAAAATACATGTTTTTTATTACTTATTATTAATCTATATCAAAACATATAATATGATGTTATGAATTTCTAAGCATCTCAAAATGATTTGTTTGACATCTGGAGTCACGGACTCCAAATATACGTTCAAAAAAAACAGTATATTTCCTATGCACATTATCGGTTTAATACATCAAAAAAACATATTGCGTGTTTTCTACTACAAAAGGCAAGCCATGCGATAGTGTTTAATGTAAAAGCACCAGAACGATGTCTTACACAAAACAAGAACGATTACATGAACAAATAAGTTACCGATATTTTCAATTTTTTATGGTTATGCAGTAAAAAAAAGAAAACAAAACAAAAACTCGATAGCAAAATTGGACATCATATATTTTTTCATCTTTGCTTTTTTTTCGGAAATTAAAAATTAAGTCAAAGAATATACAGGAATGCTCCAAAAACATTTTTATACGCTTTTGACTTACAAAACAAACGCTTTAAACTCCAAAAATTTCTTTTTCCAGAGAAACGAAAACGCAGTCATTTTGTACAGTGCAACATACTATATGAATACAGTGTTTTTTTATGTAAACAAATACGAAACAACCATTTGCGTTAAAAAACATTTTACATCACATAATTTGCAGATGTAGGTAAAATGCGTTTGCCTTTACTTTTTAACTAATAAAAAATTATTTTTTAACAAAACAACGAGGCATATACTTGCAAAAAAGAATGTAATTTTGTCAAAGAAGTAGCGCAGACCAAAGAAAATATAGCGGTAAATATGCAGCTTATTGATTAATCAACAAATATCAAAAATAAAAAAGCCAAGTTTGTCGAACTGCTGCGGTACTACGAAAAGTTATATTCATAAGCAACTTTTTGTATTGCAGAGCGTAGCACACAAAGATGTAACTTAAATGAGCTGTTCAAAGCAATGTAATCAGACTTACTCAAACAGACAAACCTTGATAACTCAACAAAACATACTTGAAATTGTTACATAAAAAAGTCATCATACTCATTATCTATGTAAACCAGCGGTAGTAAAAACGAAAAAAGATAAAATAAAAAAATAAATCGTTGTGAGGCACAAGTAAACTTTGCAATCCCCGATTTTATTTACATGACAATAACCAAGCTTATGACTCTGTAGAAAAAATGTGACACTGAAGACTTTTATATAAATACCTTGAAATACATTAGTTACAAATTTCACCTAGAAAGACATACAAAAGACTTGGTATTAAATTTGTACTAACAAATTTTCGGTAAAAAAAATCACTGTTGGCAAATATATACAAAACCACTTAAAATAAATTTTGGTCGTCGCAAAATTTTTTTCTGATAATAACATTTGTTTGTTTGTATATTTTGTATATTTGTTGTAAAAAAACAAATGAAAATTATCTATTTTTGTTTTTTAGGCTTAAATAACTTAATTTTTAAATAAGTTCCTTATCGATTTCTTACTTCATTCAAAGGGAAAAAAACAGACTAGGTTTATATGAGAGAAAAGCGTAAAATAGTATATTTACTACTATTAATTTTTTTTTTTGCACGTTTATTTGCTAAAAAACGAACATATATGGCTAATGCAAATCATACTCAAATATTGAATAACATTAAATCGCCTTCAATCTCTTAATTATGATTATTTTACCGCTGTCATGTACGTATCCAGCCGCACAATTACAATGACTTTACTACCCAAGCACAAAAAAATAAAAGCACTTGCTCTGCGTTATGGGACAACATTGATTTCGCATGATTAAAAGCTAGCAAGCTTTATAACTGTTTTACTATACAGAAATATCATTTGAACTCACCAACAAGTGTATATGTCGACATACGTAGTCAAACCCATGTAGAGAGGGGGGAATGGAGATTTCCCCTAGGCCTGCGCATGAAAGGGGACCTGTTTTTGCACTTTGCAAAAACATTAAGAATAATAAAATTAAGAGATCGGTTATAGATAAGTCTTAAAGCATGTTGCTGTTGGTTAATATTACATCGCTATAACCAGTTTATAAAGTTAATGTCATATGGGAGTCGCGATCTTCGTTAGTTGTGTTTGTGTACATACGAAATTTTAATGTATTTTTAAAGTTAGGAAAAGACACAAATATAGATTTTAACAGATAAAATGGGTGCATTTAAATTGCACTTTTATTTGCAATATTCGTTTTGTTGCAATGTTTTAGTACAGATTATGTAAAAACACTTTAAGCTCAGATTTGGCGAAAAAAACGGGAACAAAAATGATGGCCTTCGGAAAACATTATTCAAAATTATTAGAGAA
>JAQFYM010002537.1:0-23081 GCA_034694785.1 Agrenia bidenticulata
ATTTTTCATAAAATTGATATTCAAGTATTTTATAAAGGATTTTATTCCCTTTGTTAGGAGTATGATCATCCTCACGTATTGTTACAAAACAGAGATGGGATACTGACTTCTATGGTTAGTCACACTGGGAGTTCGAATAAAGCACATATGAGAAAGATAGCATCTGAGGTACCGTTTAATTTTTTTCATAATTTAATGATGTAACACTTGTATCTCTACTTTATCGAAGGGATAGTTAAGTGGGAACCTGGATCTTTCATGCTGTCTTGACCTTTATTAAGTGTCGATGTAGTTAAAAGAAGCCTTTTATGGAAATATTGTTAAACCCGTAGTGTTTAGTATTTAAGGAAATTCAATTTAAGGACTGGACCACCCTGAATGATTGATTGATTTAAATCTGATCTTTTATGTATATATATATAGTGATAATAAGTCTCCATGATCACTCACACCGAGAAGTTAGGAAATCAATACATCAATGTTTATGGGTCTCTTAGTAACCTACAGGAATTGTATACATAGGTTACAATGAGTTTACAATTACAAGAGGTTACAATGAGTACTAGAAATATTCTGCATTTACTTTTTATTTTTGTAGACATTCGCAGGAAATAGAGGAACTTTTCTACACGGATCGTTTGAAGAACTACCACAACACATAGATACTGAAGAACAGATTCTTATATCTAGCAGTAGCATCAACTAGGACGAGTCATACATGCTGACGATTAAGATTTTAAGTTTCAAAATAGTCATAAAAACCTTAGATTAATTTAGAAAATTTGAAAAGCCTTTTTATGGGTTTCATAGTTGGATTAAACTACTTGCTTTCAGGTACCGTAATTAAAATAATTATCAATTGCACACGAGCCAGTTAATTACAATTGTTTTAGGTTATTGTTTTATGATTAACTTAATTCATTAACATCTTATACATTGTTCCATTTTTATTTAAATTTAACAAAATAAATTATCAATCTCCAAATTACATATTCTCTGACATTATGCTGTCTATAAAGCCCCTAAGCCGAGAAACATCCGTGGAAACATCTGGGTGAAATCCATCCCCACAAACAATCCAGCCCCAAGAGACAACTCCTGCCAAATAGGGAGACTTGTCCTTTTTGTAGCAAATCACAGGTCCACCTGACAAAATAAATCAAACAATTTCATTCAGCAATTCATACAGATCAATAATCCATGTCCATTGCTGTCACGCACCACTATCTCCTTGACATGACCCTTTAAAGGGACCTCCATACGTACACAGAGCAGTCTCAAGTGGTTCCCTCAACACAAAACCATATGCAGCCCAACAAAGATTCCAGCTCAGTACAGTGCACGAAATTTTTCGAAGCTCATGGGACGGAGCGTAATAAATATTAGTGATCATAAATTTATTGCCCCAGCCAAGGCTTGTGCATTCCCCTGACGCGGCTTGACCATAATTTGGAAGGTTGATTGCTTGGACATTATCATTGAATACTAAATTTGATTCTAGTTTCAAAACCGAAATATCATAAGGTCCAGCTCGATTCCGACTACAAAAAAATTCATTAAACCTCGATTTTCCACAGAATTTTATAAACAGTTGATAATAAACTTACGATTTATACTGAGGATGTAAAAATATTTTTGAAACATTAATTCTTTGCTGACCGAATTCTTGAACCATGACTTTAACAGTTCCGGCCAAAACATGTAGGTTATTAGCAGTTTTATTCCATGTGCACTGTTTTAAATAAATATTAAAAATCTCCAGCATACCAAAAATATATGTATTTTAAGATACCGTACATGTGCGGCAGTTACAATGTAACGTTTGTGAACAATGGATCCCGCACAGGAATGCCTGAACGTCTTATTCCCTTCTTTATCATACTGAAGCGATACTATCCAAGGGAACTCTCCCTCTTCTGCAGAATTAGCTCCAATCAATCGAAGTTCTGGCTCTGAGATTTTCGATGAATGAACTAAGTAGAAAACACAGATTACATTATCAAAGGCGTCTATACAAATAACACTGCTGTTATTAAACTTACCATAAGTGACAGTTAGTAAAACAATGAACAATGAGGATTGAATCATTTTTATTATTTTCTGTACGTGTTAGATATAGTTGGTCCCTGAATCTCAATGCACATATTATATTTGGTTTCTGGTATATTTTGAGATTCAATGATGAGGCAGGTTCAGTTGACCTGATTACCAGAAACTTGCTGGCAAGGTATTCAGAATGTCTCGAAGGTATAAATAGTAAGTTTAAAGGGTAGCATAAAACCCGTTACGTTCATCGTGTAAATAATAACACACTGGAGGAACCCCTTTTATGTTACTCTATAAAGAAGCCCATGTTTCCTATTATAGTGACTGTGAATGCATGGTACTGGTACTGTCAGAACTGTTATATTATGTTATTTCATTTATGTTTGTGAACTATTTTATTCCATAAAGCTTACCCTGATTATAGGCGTACGTTATCCATGTTAATTCATTAATTTTAATTATTCTTAAATCTCTCAAGTATCGCTCGGGCCAGTTTCACGAATAAGAATTTGTTTAGACATTATAGAATCTGTGTGAATTTTAGCACAACAAGGGTCATTTGATCTCATAATTCATTTCATAACTCCGTGATTCATCAATGCGACAAGGATATACGTATTCACTATTAACTGATAAAGTTCATGAGCCCCATTATTTAATCGGCTCAATTGCATTAAATTAGAAATGACATATCGCACATGTTTTCAGTCTATGTTCATTTTAATCAAATATTTCGGCGAAATGCTCAATGCTTACTCATTTCTATTTTCTGCGTAAGAAGATTAAAAAAAGCAGATAGTTTTAAGAACAATATGTGCCAGTATAAAACTCATAGCGGTTGATTCCCTTCTCTTCAGCTTTAATATAAGTTTTCCAGCCAGTTCAAATCGTGTATCAATTAATCATATGAAACTGGAAGCGTTGAGTCATAGGTGTGAGCTTTTTTCTTAACGCTTTGCAAAGTAGTCTCGCTTATTAAGATTAATATAATGAATTTCTAAGAAACCAACATCTTTTGCTTTATAAATGATAATTAAACTGTCTGAAATATGGAGATGAGCTGGAACAAATAATTAATTCGTTGCGAGGATGTGTAAGCCTTAATCTATAGACTCTACTTGGTCTGTCTGTTACTTTTTTCGTTAAAAGATCAAGAACTTGTTTATCCAGTCTTCAGTCTGCAAAATCCTTTCCATTCGCCAATGTAGTGACTTTTCATTGATCAAAAAAAGGATTATCGATATAATTTTGTGTAACTTCCCTTTCGTCCAGAGTTAGAGGTAAGGGTATTAATTCTTATGTTACTGTACCCAAGGTCATAAAATCTATTCATTTCCAATTCAACAGTTATTAAATGGTTGAAATATTTAAATGGTTTTATATTTATTAGACCACCACGAGTGGCGAAAATGACAGGTCGATTTTGACTTTTGACACATAAACTTTGATAGAAATCGGTCATGAATCATGAATTTTGAAATTAATTTTCCTTCTATCAATATCATATACAAAAGATTTAGTAGGGATTGTCATTACGAAGCCCTTGAAAAACTTAAGTTTGCAATTTAAATCACGAGGAAATCAGAATGATTTCTTTTGTTCACGAAATATCATTTAAATGTTGATACATTATTCATAGAAGGGATTGCTGGGGATTACAGCTTTTCCTTTGAAGAATAAATATTGTTTTTAAATATTGATGTAAATGTATCTGCGACGCTTTAAAAAATAGTTTAAAATATTCCGTTTATATTTGTATGCTTAAATGCGACTTTAATAAATCTTTGAATTTATTTACCAAATTAACAATGTATATTCAGGACAACAATAACAATGGGATAGTATTAATTTCAAGAAATTTCAAATCCGACATCATGCACTTCAAATCAAATCTTCCTAAATTCTTTAGTTTTAGTTATATTAGCTGAATGCTCATTACTCTTATTTTTCAATGTAATCGGCTTTGAAAACAGTTAGTCCGGACCATTAACTCTTAAACCTCAGACAATCGATCCGGAAGTTGCGACTGGAGACAGAGACCACTCTTGCCTTGTTCCAATCTTATCAGTTTACAGAGTTGAAATAAATCGTGACCTGTGTTTATTTTTTGCATGGTTTTGGTTGTAACAGGAGATATCAAACAACTTTGGGCTACGAGTGAATAGATGTGACAGGAATACATGTCTAAATCAAGTTTTTGATCCATTATTATCTCATGCAAATACTGGACTAAGCTGCTAGTTGATAAAAACAGTCAAGTATTACTAATCTATGAAGCAGTTTGTGACAAAGTACAAATTATTTCCAATTCACACCTTAACACATTTAATTCAACGTGGATTGATTGAACGAAACAATGATTGCATAATAATTAATTGCAATATAATTTTGTCGTTTAAAAAAAATTATAAAAGTTAATTTACATTTGAATTGAGAACGTTATCAATCCTTTCAGTCACTTGCATTGTTTAAAAGTGAAATTGCGAGCTCCCAAGGTATTAGTTGTTTAATAAATATTCTAAGTGAACTTTACGATCTAAAAATTACTCTGCAAGTATAATTGTAGAACCAGAACTAGGATTAATGCACGGTTACTCACTCTAAATTGAACTTATGAGCATGTGTTTTGAAATATCTGTCATGAGCTCGATGAGCCTGAACTGGTTGTCTTAATCTACACACAGTACCAAGGACAAAAAATAAGCTGCATACGAATAACCAACCGCACGCAAATACTTTAAACACTTAAAGTGAAAAGCCGCATTGGGCCGAGTGTACTACCGGGTAGAAACCCGACAGAAATTTTAGTTGTTTAAAATACAACCGAATAAAATCCCGTTTTTATTCAGCGGGAAGAAATCCCCAATCCCATCCACCCAGAATCCAAACTCGTCATTCTGATTCTGAACATCCGAATCCTTCTGGCACTTAACCATACTTTCATTTCCATTGCCCCAAATATTTTAAAATCATCTTCTTATCCTCTTTCCCTTCTTGCCTTGCTACAGAGCAGTGGGGCACAAAAGCTTAGCAGTTGTTTTTAAATTGATATATATTTATTGTAGAGACTTCTCATTCAGAACTTTCGATGGATTTTCGGGGAAAGAAGGACATCCCCAATCCTCGGGAAAAAGCCTCTGTCCTCTCCAAATTGTTCTTCTTATGGATCGTTCCGCTATTTAGAATAGGATCCATCAAAGATTTGACTATTGATGACATGTATAATGTTCCCAATGAGGACATTTCCTACAAGCTGGGTATTACACTTGGCAAGTGAGTCCAAAAAATATTTTATATTCTATTTCTACCAACTACCCGGCGGGTGATTTTTTACAACCCGTCTCAAAACTAGCTTCCTCATCATCCGCTTAAGCCCATTCTTTTTTGGAACCTTTATAACTTTCCTAGTTTTAACCTTCAGAGATCCCTATGGCATGTATTTGTTTAATTCAACCTCCTTTAACGATTTTCTCCATGTAACTCACTCTAAAGCTTAAAGGTTTTTTTGACGGATTTCATTCAATGTATTACAAGTCTATTCCTCCAAGTGAAAGGAAACTCGGATATTGTAAAACCATTGAATTATTTATTCATGACATTCGTTATTTATTTTCCCATTTAGAGTTTGGCAGGACAAATGCGCAAAGGCTGACAAGAATTTAAAGAAGCCCAAATTTTACAAAGCACTGACGGAAATTTTTGGGAAACGATATCTTCTCCTTGGCCTAGCGTTACTATTTGATGAATGCGTTATACGGTAATCTTGGTCTTAAATGTATGAATATTTTATTTTTTAAATTGGGGCCTTGAAATTTAAATCTTTTCTACAGAGTTGCTCAACCTATATTTCTGAGACTTTTAATCCGCTCATTCAGTGATCAAAGTATTACGCAATCGGAACAATACTTGTACGCGTCTGGAGTATGTCTCACATCGCTATTACACGCCTTGATCATTCATCCACTGGCCTTTGGTATATTGCACATCGGAATGAAATGCCGCCTCTCATCATGTTCCCTCATCTACAGAAAGGTAGATAATACCAATTTTTTTTAAATCTCGTAAGACCCTTGTGGAAAATGGCATCTTAAATTCATGATTCCGACTTCCGGTAGACATTACGCCTTAGCAAAGCAGCTCAAGGAGAAACGACAGTAGGACAGCTTATCAACCTCCTGTCGAACGATGTCAACCGATTTGACATGAACCTGCTTTTCATTCCTTACCTTTTCATCGGACCGATTCAAACGATGATATTCGTCTATTTTCTATGGGAAGAACTGGGAATTTCTTGCGTCCCTGGAATTGGATTTGTCTTTGTATTAATGCCTTTACAGTGTAAGTTGATCCTGTAATATTTGGTAATTTAGTCTAAAATTTTTGATTCAAAGTCTTAAGTGCATAATTTGATCTGTAGATTACATTGGGATGATTTCTGGGAAACTTCGGTTCATGATTGCGAACAAGACTGATGAAAGGGGAAGAATCATGAATGAGATTATCATGGCAATACGAGTTATCAAAATGTATGCTTGGGAATTTCCATTTTCGAAATTGATTACTCAAATCCGTCGGTAAGGCTATTGTGTTTTTTTCAGAATTTTCTCAGAAATCCGAAAATGGTGTCTCATGATATTTTTGTTTGGTATTCAGAGAGGAAATAAAAGTTCTGCGGAAACGCGCCTACCTCAGATCCTTTTACCAGTCCTTATTCCTGTCATCAAAGAAGTTAATTCCGTACCTAACGTTTCTAGCCTATTTCCTATTAGGACACACATTGACAGCGGACAAAGTATTCTTCACAGTCTCAATATTCGATGTTATCATCTACAACATGATTTCCATCTTGCCATCTGCTGCTGCTGGATTTGGAGAACTAATAGTAGCGATTGGAAGAATAGAAGGATTTCTTTTACTGGAAGACCAGAAGGGGAACAAGAATTTCGAATGTTTGAGAAACTCAGGTCACAGAGAGATGACACCTTCTGTAAAAATGAACAACATCATTGCAAGGTATAGTCTAATCTGATTGAAAGCCGTAAAATTTAAAGAAACACGGTTTGAAGAATTTGTATGTTTAATTTCCAAGTTGGAATTGCGACCGCCCACATCTCGATATGTTTACTGTCAGTTTAACAGGCAGTAAATTGATCATGGTAGTCGGACCCGTCGGATGTGGAAAGGTAATTTTGAGAATTTAGATAGTCAATTAATTCCGGGCAATATGGCACATCAATTTTTCCTTTTTTTTAACAGACGTCTTTTTTACAAGCATTGATATCAGAAATGCCCATAACATCAGGTAAATGTTCAGTAAATGGTAGCATCTCATATGCATCTCAAGACCCGTGGATCTTCTCCGGAAATCTCCGTCAAAACATCTTGTTTGGAAGAGATTATGTGGAAGATCTTTACAATAATATTGTTTCTGTTTGTGCCTTGGAAAGTGACTTTAACCAGTTCCCCCAAAAGGACTTTACCATTGTTGGTGAACGTGGAGTCACCCTCAGTGGTGGTCAAAAAGCACGATTAAATCTAGCCCGTGCACTATATCAAGAATCGGACATTTACTTATTCGATGACCCCCTCAGTGCAGTGGACTCAGCCGTTAGTCGTCATATTTTCGACAAATGTATTAAAAATCACCTCGCAGGGAGTTTGAGAATTCTCATTACACACCAGCTGCAGTACTTACCACAGGCGGATCATGTCATCGTTATGGACAAAGTATGTCATGTCTAATTTTATCATGTTTTAAAAAAATGTAAAGCGGGGTATGTTACTGAAATTGAGGGCGTTGTGTTTTTTGCGATTATATAGGGCCAGGTCGTAGCTCAAGGAACTTATGCGGAACTGGTTGAGCAACGAATCGATTTTGTGAAATTGATCTCCACTGAGCGGACAGGAGTAGATTTGTATAGAAAAGCAAGTCTTTCAAAATTGGAAGAGGTTCGTCCAGTTTTAAAAGTCTTCTAAATCATAGATAATGGTGTCCTCCAATTCTAATAGATTAAAATGTATGAATGTTGGATTTTTAGATTGAACAAGAATTGAAAAAGGAGGCTGAAGAAACTAGAGAATCTCAAGAAGAAAAAATGGCTGCGGGTTCGGTATCGTTGAAAACTTATTGGAAATATTTCAAATCAGGGGACTCTCTTTGTGGAATGCTTATAGTTCTAATGGGATTCATTGTTTCACAAATTCTCGATACTACCTCTGACTACTGGCTATCTTATTGGTACAACATATGGAACTTTATTGGTCATATAATATAACTCAGCTTTTAAATAAGAATTTATTCATGATAATATATTGATAGGACGAATTCAGAAGAAGCGTGGGCAAAGGCTACGAAAGAAGTCTTCCTTCCTGAAGACTTGAACAATACTACGGATTCCAATGACACTTCCGCCTATATACACGACTTTGAAGAAGTTCCTACTTCTAACTACCTAGGAAAATCGGTTTATATTTCAGTTTATACCGGACTTATTATTTCTATCATTTTAGCCACGAATATCAACATTGCCTATTTCTTTCGCTACTGTATGCGTATCAGCATCAATATACATAATAAAATGTTTGGTGGCCTTGTTCGGGCTCCAGTCAAATTTTTCGATGATAATCCTTCAGGTGAAGATACACTTAGAGCTGCTTATGATTTTAATTACAACAATCACTTTTAGTAAGAAGATTTAATCATAATATTGTGATTTTACTGTATTTATGTTTACAGGAAGGATAATGAATCGGTTTACAAAAGATTTGTGTTCAATGGACGAGTAAGATTAATATTTTATACTTTTTTAATTTGATTTATAAATCGTTTTTAAAATTAATTGAAAAAAAATCATTTCACTTTTCTTTAAAGATCCTTGCCGTCAACTTGTTTCGACGTGATAACAATTTTACTTATTATGCCTGGGGTGTTGGCTGTAGTTACCTTATCAAATTACTACGTGTCAATACCGAGTTCCCTGCTCATAATTTCACTGTGGCTTATCAGAAGGTTTTATATCACAACTGCTCGGGACGTTAAACGAATTGAAGCTATAAGTAAGGCTCTACTAAAGTCACATATCTGATATGCTTTATCAAGACTTTAAAGGGGATGAGACTTTGATTTTCTATGAATTTTATTATTTGCAGCCAAGACTCCTATTTTCACTCATGTAACTGCATCATATCAAGGATTGACAACAATACGAGCTTCAGGAACGCAGAACATTTTGATCAAACAGTTTGATGGACACCAGGTACTTGTTTGAAAATTATGATATTCCTGGATGTGAAACGTATGCCCTTACTAAAAAAATATATGCTTAGGATATTCATTCAGCCGCATGGTTCCTATTTATTTCATCTAACCGATGGTTTGGAATCTGGTTAGAGATGATCTCAGTCACCTTTCTTACTATTGTAACATTTAGTTTTCTAATCCTTTCAGACGGTAAGTTTTATTTTACTTTATGGTTTCATTGAAGTAGGACTTATTCAATTAACTTAAAATTTATTTTCATTTCTTTCTGTAGCTCCAAAAAGTGGATTCGTGGGGCTAGCGATCTCATCAGTATTGAGTGTAACATTTAAATTTCAATGGGGAATGCGTCAAAGCGCTGAGATGGAGAATTTAATGACGTCTGTTGAGCGATGTCTAGAATATTCAAAAGTAGAACCCGAAGCTCCCTTGGAATCTAAACCAGGTTGGTACTAAATGGATTTTTTTTAAATTTAATACAATCTAAGCCTGTCTGTGTACTTAATTTATAGAGAATCAACCTCCGGAAAAATGGCCGTCCCATGGAAGTATTCAATTCAACAATGTTTCTCTCACGTACGATGACAATGAAGTGCTAACAAAATTGACATTCGACATCAAGCCGAAACAAAATATTGGCA
Source organism: Agrenia bidenticulata (assembly GCA_034694785.1). Taxonomy (NCBI): domain Eukaryota; kingdom Metazoa; phylum Arthropoda; class Collembola; order Entomobryomorpha; family Isotomidae; genus Agrenia; species Agrenia bidenticulata. The sequence continues at coordinate 9,946 of JAQFYM010002537.1, forward strand.
TTGTTGGACGCACAGGTGCTGGGAAAAGTTCCATTATTGCAGCATTATTTAGAATGACTGAACCAACCGGTGATATCTATATTGACGGTGTAAGAACATTGGACATAGGATTACATGATCTGAGAAAGAATATCTCAATTATTCCTCAAGATCCAGTCCTTTTCTCCGGCACAGTGAGGTATAATTTAGACCCTTTCGACCAATTTCAAGATGACGAGTTATGGAAAGCATTGGAAGAAGTGAGAACATTTTCAGACTTTAAAACAGACTCTATGAATCAAATTTGATAAGGTTGAATACCATTTTCTCTGGAATTAACAGGCCGATCTGAAGGATGTAATTTCTGCACTAGACATGAAAGTAACTGATGGTGGAACCAATTTCAGCGTTGGCCAGCGTCAACTTGTGTGCTTGGCCAGGGCGATATTACGGAGAAACAAGATTATCGTTATGGATGAGGCCACTGCTAATGTTGACCCTAGGTAACTTTCGAATTGCTATATTATATGAATGTATTTTTACCTGTTTTTTTTCGTTTTAGAACGGATCAATTCATTCAACAAACGATTAGGAAAAAATTCGGTGACTGCACAATAATCACAATAGCCCATCGACTTCATAGTGTTATGGACTGCGACAAAATTCTGGTGCTAGAAAATGGGTGTGTGAAGGTAGTGATTGCAATTTATTTTCTATAAATGTTATAAGGCAATGAAATCAGGATGATTTTAAATTTTTACTTCTCAAGGAATACGATCATCCGCACATCCTTCTTCAGAACGATCAAAGCCGTCTCACAGGCATGGCAAGGCATACTGGAAAATCCAGTTTTATGTACCTCAAAACTATCGCTTCAAATGTAATAATTCTGGTTTCGACTATCATTAGTGAATTAATGGCACTTTGGGCCAACCATAATTTTAATTTGAGTAAAAGTACTCAGGTACATGGTCTGATTTTTATTTTAGGCCTTCCAAAAGAAAGAAGGATCGGTCCAGCCGGACGTTATTGGTTCTTTGCCTTCTCTTAAACAGTTGTGAGATGGAAATGTACATTTATTTGAAAACAAATTATAGGCAGTATACAAGTCGATGAAATATACCAAATAAGTATATGTACTTACTGCCTTGAACTCTTCACAAGTCCAATTGTACCTTTGCTCTTAAAAGACTCAAATGTGATAATAATTTTTAAATTAAATATATTTTTACTTGTTTAAATCTCGAAATAACTTCATATATTTCATTAGGTAAACAATTCATTTCAGTAATCGGATTTACATTTTAACGTTTAAAAAAGTGTATTCTTACTCTAGATTATTTTAATTAATTCGAATTGTATCCAATACAAGCAAGTACATGGCAAAAAGCATCAATTGGGAATTTAAAAAAAAATTCAATAGGTGACAAACATTCAATTTATAAGACTCCAGGCTGATAAAGGCAAACAAATAAATCAGTATTAATTTTTGAAGAAAACCTTTCTTGGAACCGTCAAGTGCTCATTGAGGTTACAGAATTCAGGACAGAACTTCCAAACTAATATAGTGTAATACAAAATAATAAATAATGCAATTTATGTAGTCTATAAAGCATAAATTTCAGAAAAAATGACGGAGTACCAAATCAAACTCACTTGTAAACAAAAGCTCATGCCAATGAACGTTTGAAAAGATCAGCAATGCTTCTTTCAATGACACAATTGGAAATGACTGAAGCATTCCCTCCTGGTACTTCGGAACCCTTTCGAATAATTGAGATATTAAGTTTAGCACGTCTCGGTGTACCACAGTCATACCAATGCGCATCCACACGAGAGGCATCAGACGAGAGATAAAACTCAGGGTTATCCACAGTTTCCTTGAAGTGGTGGATACTGATCATAAATGAATATCCATACTGAGATGTAATCTCCGTGCACCTCTTGACAGCTTTTGTAACCTCGCCGTATGTCACAGTATCTGGATCTTTTAAGTAATTGATCAAAATCATGGGAAACAGTTCCGCCAACTCAGTCCGAGATTCATCCCATTTTTTGTTTGCTCGCAGGCAATCTTCACACATTCCTTCAAAAGAACTTTGTGGCCGGTCTTCAAAAAATGCAACATTACTATCATCGATGACTCGGACATTCACCATTTCATTGGTAGCAGTAATTATCTGCCTGCATGTGTAATGCAAGTTTTCTGCTCCCCATGGAAAGCTTTTCTTCAACTGCTTAAAGTTATCAGAAATAAGTTTACGTAACGAAGAGAATGCAATTCGCTCCATATCCAAGAAGAAGTGAATTTCAGCCAGAAGTTCAGCCTTATCCACGTTCATTAGGCATTTCACGATGCTCTTTTTCTGTTTCATCAGATTTATTAAGTAGTCCTTGTACATGATGATCATGTACATACGCTTCCTAAGGATTTGCGTTCCAGCCAGAGCCTCGTCCTCATCGACATTAAGCAAGTTCTCCAGAGTCCATTTTCCATCGCAAACAACTTCTCTGAAAATATGATGGAAGTCGCATTCGTTGAGCAATTTATGTTTGAATTTATCTAAATCCTTAGACAACAGAATGTAGAGCTTCGCCATTTCTTGCAGCTGAAGAGCAACTTCGGCTCGTGCCTGAAATTAAAATTGAAATGGTAATATTGAAAACCATTAATTTTTATAGAAAAGATTTAGTTCTCAGAAGCTTTTCTATACATTAGACACTAGAGAGAGGTCACAAAATACAAACAGCGTTATTTTGCTGCTAAAACATAGTCAACATACATTTCTAAAAATCTGATTATTGACAACAGCTATATATTTGAACTAAAACTAATTGCTCGAGATTTAAAAAATTGGCAAAGGTCAACGTACCTTCAGAGCCTTTTTGTACGTGCGTTGTTTGCATACTCTGGCTTTTCCAACACCACCCAAAACTTTTAGCCAGTACTTGTTTTGAACATTTACGTATTCAAAATGAGCTTCGGCGAATGTCTGAAGTGTGGGCTTAGTTGTTAGTTTTATTTCTTTTCGCCGATTTTGTACTTCTGCTTTAAACTCCTCAAAATTTTGAGTGTATGCCTCCTTCTGAAATTCTCCAAGATCAGTCATTAGTCGGTGATATAATTTCAACATTTTCTCTTCATCCAAGTCATCTGGATTTTCAGAAACAGCAGCAGCAATAGCGGAAAATAAGCTAGCTTTTTCTCCGAAAACTAAATTCATAATCTTGTCCTTATTAGTTGCCTCAAACACACGAATTCCGCGACGGTATTGTATTTCTTCATGAATCTCATCTAGTTCACTATCACTTCTTGAGTCTTCAGAAAATTCTACATTCATCGATGAAACAAAAATAGAACTCTCGTCATCTGAATTATCAGATCCACTGCTAGTATTATCCTGGTCATCATCACTGCATTCATCGTAGCTGTTATAACCTTCAAGACTTGCATCATCAAAGCAGCTAGTTGTATTCCAGTGGTTAATAGAATCAACCGTTTCGAGTCCAGACACCGCTCTAGACGTCAAATAAGAGGGATCAGCTGCAGCCCATTCTAATTCTCTTAATTTTTGAGGATCCACCGTAGTTGTCGTATCAGATAATGTCTGATGAGCTCCACGTATGGCACTAATGGCTTCATCACAAATTTCATGCAACTTGGATAACTCGGATAGGTCTTTCTTATTATCAAGTTCAAGAAGCTGAGTAACGTTCTTGGAGGACTTCCAAGCAAGTCCTATGGCTTTCTTACATATACCGTGAAGTTCAGACCTCGTCTTTTCGTCGATTAGATCCAGTACTCCAATAGTACATTTAGGATTAACTAAAATAACACGTTGGAGACAAGTGCTCCGATACTCGATTATTTGCAATTTTCTTCTTATTCCAGCTATTTCCTCTCTGATCTTTTGATCGCCGTCCAAGCCAGTCTTATTATTTGAATCATTTATGGAGCGCATTTTCTTGAACTCTTGTCCTTGCTTCACATTCCTATCGTTTCCAGTAGTACCTCTCCCAGGCATCGGAACTTTGCTACAAGAAGGAGCAGAAGCGGGATGGGAATGCGAATGAGCACAAGATGAGACCTGTCTTGGTGGCAAAGGTACCCGGGATGTGGCTTCCATAATTTCTCTAAAGATACAATTTAAAAAAAATGTACATCTCACACCTTCACAATCAATTCCACATTCCTCTTAAGGCCGACTAAAATGAACCACCTCTGCAGAACTAACCACAACCATCCAATGTTGCCCTGTCTACTCTCAACTAATTTAATTTTAAATGATCAAATACACTTACCCGTTACACGACGGACACAAATCATTGCTGGACATACAATGGCTCGAACCCGAAGGAGGTACCCTATGGCGAAAGGCATGCATGGTTACCCTTTCATTTGCCCTAGCGTGGCGAGGACATTTTGACGCTTGTTTCTTATTCTTCTTCCCCTTTCCACGCGCCATTTTTTTTCTCAGATATCAATCAAAAATCAAACCGTGAATCAGCTTCTTGAAAGTGAAAAAGTCAGTTTATCTTTAGATTTGTTGTTTTAATTGCTTTAAATTAATATATTGCAAGCGAAACATTTTCCTTACCTTTAAATTCACTCTCCGCCCGGTCCGTCCCTCAAATTGTCCTATCTGTTAGAACAGAACTCTGAGCTGCCTTCTTACTCGAAGCACAAAGGATAAGACGGAGATTTTCTTGGATACTCTTATTAGCTTTAAAAACAAACCAAGGAAGAAACCGAAATACAGCAGCAGTTTTCAGCAGTTTTGAATTACCTATCAACGCTGACAACGGGGACAAAAATACCGCAATCCTCACGAACATGAGGTCTCAAACTCTCAGTCCACAGTCGAGTCAGTGCAGATGAAGTGATGTGGTGATTCGTTGACGGATGTCCCAGTTGCGTGTAATTCTCTATGATAAACCAACACCACATGCTGTGTGGTCTGGATTCCTTTTGTGCGCCATTTTTGTATCTAAACTTTAATGATGAAGGTAAGTTTTGAACTCTTGACCTATGAAATGTGAAATTTAATAGTTTGTGATTATAGTTTTTAGTGTAGACAGTTTTTGCCTCTCTGCGTCATACATGTCTTTGTAACTTCTTTCTAAAACAAATGTATCCCTCATTACACATTAATTCATTATTACTCATCATTCAATCTTTGAAATCGTTATGTGCCTTTTCCGAGTTGTCGGAACTTGCGGGTTGAGATTCTCAAGTTCTCAACTTGAGAACTTTGCAGTTGTCATAAAAATCGTCGATATGCCTCGTCGGAGGGTTAGTAATTATAAAGTTCTATCGTCGAAAAATGATGGACTGTCGGGCAAGGTGAGGCTTCATGTCGATGTCTACGCTCAGCGCACAATTCAGCAGATTTGCCACAAAACCATTTCCACTATTTATATATATTCAACATAGTATAGCAAGTACGACCCCATTTTTATAAGAATACATGGAAACTTGAAAATCATAAAATATAGAAAACTTCATCCATTTCTTCGATGAAGGCATTTCATAATTTCCAAGGGAACTCATTTGCATTTTGTTGTGTGCAAGAAGGTAAAGGATTTATTTGTCTTATCATATTTGTATTATGTTTTTGACTTTGACTTTTTGAATGAATAATTTCACCTGACGGCCTTTTTGTTTTTTCGTATTTACTTGGGGAAGTACAAAACCAGCCGGGATCGTGTGCCTGAATTATGTAAGAACTTAATTTAACTTGCGTGTATATGCTAAAATTTGTATTTATTAATAGATAATATATGATGTTGTTGAAGTACACAATTTTAGAGTTCAATGAGTTCATTTAAAAGGATTCATATTCAACTATTCGCTAGACTGTGAGAGTATAATATTATGCTAAATTGTCCTGATGTTCGTTGTTTGTAGACAATTATCTGGCCGCATACTAAAACGGCCGAATTGATTACAAGATCACAACTAGGATGAACACTCTTGATGAGTCTCGATATGTTCCAGCAAACTATCCTGAAATTGCAGCCCTTCGAAATCAAGGATGTCCCGTTACTAAACCGCGTAACACAAGAGTTGACTTTACCCGTGAGTTCTTCTGTCGAAAATGGGGAGAAAGCTTCAATTGTATTTGTCCACCACGGAAAAAAACGTATTCCACTTTCACCAAGCCACTAAAAGGGGTTGGCAAAGAAATGGAAAGTTACAATTACTTTTCGGCACCATCTCTGAAAATAGAAGGAGTGGACCCAACCTTGATCTCTGCCATTAGTAGAGCTGAGAGAAAAGGAATGGTTAGTTTTAAATTGTAGTATCAATTGAACAGATTACAAAACGGAAGGAAATTTGGTCACAATGGTTCTTATAGATATCAAAGGACCAATGTCCAAAAGCTCGAATTGTGGAATACGCTTGCCCATGTCCTGAAAGAGTAACACCAAATCTAAAAATTCGTTGATACAGATAAATATTTTTAATACGTATTATGAATGATGAGGATGATAGTTTTGTAGATTATCATGTAACCCTCTTGACTCTATTGTAGGAAGCCTCGGGCGCTAGAGCTATAAAAAATGTCCCAGTAGGTGGAAACGATTTCCAAGGTTTTGACATCTCATCAGATCTTCCCTTCCGAGTCTGCATAGGTGAATATCCAAGCCCCGGTTCAACCGTAATTCGAACTGGAGTGGATCGATGTCTTCGGCCTTCCCTCTATCAAAATTTTAACTCCAGTTATAATGAAAACTTTATTGACTTTTTTAAAACGTAAGCATATCTTTATTATGTACATAGTATTTATATTCATTCATCTGAATCGGAACATGTCATCGATGAATTTTCAGGAAAAGTCCTCAGGAGCTCGCTTTGTATCGAACTCCTTTAGTAATTGACCATCGACGGCCACGTCCAACGATTCCAACGGATCCAAATCCAGGGCTCGTTATCGGAGTCAATAATGGACCTGTTAATGTGAATGCTCGACCAATAAGATGGAAGCCATGTGGCAAGCCTCGACCAGGAACAACTTGCCTCGTTGATAACAAACCGGATTTTGAAATCTGTGTTTCTGGACCCATCGTCATTCCTACCGACTATGAATATGACTGTTAAATGAGGATAAAGCTCAAACTAACTTGGAATACTCTACTAAATTCTAAGTTATTATAAATTCTCTTCGTGTGCAATACATATTTGCAAATATACGAATAAACCCATTTGGTTTCCTCAATATCTACCTTACTGCAGTCTGACCTATAAATGAATCCAATCGTGTTGATCACGAGCTATTGTTTAAATAAAAATTGCATGATTTCTAATGCATGTATTTCTATATTTTAAATTATCTTAGATCTTAGATACATGTATAAGTCGAATATTGGGATTTTGATCTCTTGGCTTTCTCCTGTTGTGTCCACTTTGACACGCATATCAGTTTGGATTTGAACAATTCATGGAGTTCAAACCAACATTTCTACAAATCCTTGTTCCCTAATTGTTTTCCTCATTCATGTATAGTAGGTTAGTTACTCTAGTTTATAAATTATAAAGTTCATTCGAGCCCCAGCGGGTATCTTAACTTCACTGGCTCAGTCTGACGTGCATTATAAGCGGCGTAATATAAATCTATGAGAACAAATCCCAGTCACCAGTCGAGTTCGTCGTAAGTGTTTTCCCTGCCTGTGAGCATATATAGGGAATTGGATAGTTAATTATTTTGTTTGTTGGTTACTCTGGGTTATTCTCATCGTTTGTGATAGAATTGCGTATTGCTGAACATGCTAAGTACTTTGGTTGGACTTGTATTCCTCAATGCCATCTGATATTTGGATTTCGCTGGAGTTGGATGAGATCATCTTATCTTGAGATTTTTTTGAGGTAAATTATAATTGCTATTTTATTAATTTTATCATCTCTAGTATCGTTCTTATCTTGTGCGTGCGTAAATTGAGTTTATTATTCAATCCCTCCAGAAATTCTGAACCAGAATCCAGAATTTAAAGTTTTGGTTGTAGTGTTAAGTAAATTAATCAAATACAAACTTGATCAATATATTTTGTTTGGTTTACAGAAAACAAATTCCGAATTTGAGCTGTCTTGTCAACTTGTTTTGATTCTTGGAAGTACATCACTATCGTACAGAAGAATTTTTGTTCACCCTTTACCTTTGCACCTTGGACTAAGGTGTCTTTAAAAACACAAAACCATGTCTTCTGATGAGATACTTACAACCTTGAAGATCTTGATTATAGGACAAAGTGGAGTTGGAAAGAGCAGGTAAAGTCGTCGATAAAAAGTTTTTAATTATATATAATTCCTGTGGGGACTACTTACGTATTTCTAATTAAACAACAGTATTGAATTCTGGAATCCGGAGCTTTTAAATTCAGTTTTACCTGTTACAATAATTTTACAAATGTTGATGATTTCCTTTTTTTTCAGTCTGCTTCTTCGTTTCACTGACGATGTATTTGACCCCGATCAGCCAGCAACTATAGGAGTTGATTTTAAAGTCAAAACTCTAGATGTGGATGGTAACCTGGTAAAACTTGCTATATGGGACACCGCAGGTCAAGAAAGATTCCGTACGTTAACTCCGAGTTACTACCGAGGAGCTCAAGGGGCTATTTTGGTTTATGATGTGGCATCTCGAACCTCTTTTGAACGCCTCGACCCTTGGCTTCAGGAACTTAACACGTACGCTACGAAGAGTAACATTGTAAAAATGCTTGTAGGGAATAAAATCGACAAGGTAAGCCAATATGTAGAATATGATAAATGTAGTTAGCACTTTGGCTTAAGATATCTGAACTCTGAAGAAATAATCCACACATTACGTTGTTTTTGATATTTAGGACCGAGCTGTTAGTCGAGAAGAAGGCCTCCAATTTGCTCGACGACATTCAATGTTGTTTATCGAGGCCAGTGCAAAATCTAAGGAAGGAGTTCAATGTGCCTTTGAAGAACTAGTGCAAAAAATTGTTCAGACTCCAGGACTTTGGGAATCGGATCATAAAGCTTCTGGATTCTCACTTCAGGACCGTAGTGGAAGCGACGTTGGAGCCTCTTGGTGTAGTTGTTAAAATTTACAATAGCCAACATTAACAAGAGATCCGGTTCCAATATTATAAATAATTGTGTATCATCTAGTTCTATGTAATTACATCTTCACAAATTCTGAAGCATTGTACGAACCAAATTATTCTACAGCCAGACATGAGAAAAAACAATCAAAGCAACTAATATAACAAGTAACCTTTTTAAACTAACAGCCCTCTGTGATTTTACGATATTTTTTTAACGGAGTGCCTATGCATGTCCATGTACTTTGATTGTCAAACTACTAGAAAACTGTATAATTGCTTGAATAGGTTACGGCTAGGTTTTGAATATTCTTGTTTCTTGAAAAATTAAGCTTTAAAGTAGTATGTTAATTACTTAAACCAATTGATGGAAAATCACGTTTTGTATCATTACATACATTATAATACAATCAACGATGCACATAATTAATTAGATTTGATTTAAAATCACGAATCGAAACACTGTACTTTAAACATTCATATCCTTCGCCGACCTTAAACCACATGAAAGGGTCCATTATAATCGGTCCCCTTTCCCTAATTGGAAGTTTTAGTTACTTACCTGGATTTCTAAATTGCAATAATTTAACTCCTATAATATTACCTTGTGTTTTGTGCTTACAATAAGCGTGTACTGTTCTTCATAACTGTTGTATCTATACATATTCAGCATACCTACATCTATAGACAGACACAGCACAGAGCAAAAGGATCCGAAGTATTCAAAATGAACTCAGATCGATGAAGTATTTAGCAGTGTTTTAATCTGTACAACTAATGCGTATGAAAATGAATGGAAATAGAGATTACAATTTCGAGAATAAGCTAACCATTGTTACTAGTGCTTGTAATCTGATACAGATTCATGAGATAAGATGAGACTGGAAACCCCCACACTATAAAACACAGAATATAAATAAAAAAGTCCAGATGTGGCCCAAACAAAAGATAAAAACGCAGTATTTGCAGCCCAAGACAAAGCTCAATCTCATTAAGAGCTAAAATATTGATTTCATAAAACCCAATCAGTCCACCTTCCTAGCCCTTCTACTATTTAAAGGACTTGGAAATTGCACAGATAAACCATTCGGAATGCAAGGAAGCTTAAATACCCAGTGACTATCATAATAGTTAAAAAGTCCGAAAAGGATGAGCATGTCAAGCAGAAGTAAAACGGCATGAGCATGACGGTACAGTAATCATTATGTGGCATGGCTCATGTCAGTTGATGAAACTTTGCAAGGGTTCTGTGCTTCTCAAAAAGCTTCCCCGTACATCCCTCATGGAATCTAAATCAACAATCAACATCCCTCTCCAACCATAATCCATCCAATCCAAGTCTGGAGAAAAAATCCACAGAAATTATACACTCCGATTCAAAACTGGAGAAGAAAGCATTGATGAATCAGCTCATGGAAGCATGGAACTACGAGTCATCAACTTATCGATTCCATAGAGTCTTCCCTGCAAGTAGTAGCCGCACTGGCCAAACATCATAACTTTTCGTCACATTCATTTCTCGAGCTTAATAGCTTTCATCCCCCTATGGATTGAAAATAATTGCAAAGTCCAAGCTTTAGCCCAACATAAGTGGCTCTGATCAGCTTACTATGCATGTACGAAGTGTTTAAAAAAGGGTTGTGATCTGAGTTTGGCGGTAGGAGAGTGAAGATGTGGTGGTGGCAAGGACTCGTTTGGCAAAGTCCTTCCGCCGGGCATTGAAGAGGCATAAGAATGGAGCATACTGGGATTTTTGGCCGGCCATCCGAGCTGAGGCACCCAATCCTCGTTTCTTTTCATCCTCTCGCAATCTCTCCGGGCCACTGTCAAGCCTGTCGTCACTTCCCACAGGCTACGTCTTCAACCCTTTTTAGGGGCGTGGGACTTGGCCACACTCACGCCCTTCCTTATCCATGGACAAAAGTCCATTGCCACCACCACACACGCTATCAAATTATTAGATTTAGATTGATGATGATGAATACGGATCCCGGTCTCATGTGTAAGCTATGGATAGGGATGAGTGTGGGTTGTGGATGGATGCATTTTTGGATCGTAGAGGGTTTGATTGCTTGGAGCGAAACATTATCAGGCTGTATGAACGATTGTCTATATATTTGTTATCATTTATTCACCCTGAAATAATAATATTTGTTGTTTTGTACTGAGCTGCAGTTTTATTTGTAGAAGAGTGCTTTTTTTACTGAGAAAGAGTCCTCAAATGAAGATACAATATTTTCAATGTACAAGGCAGTTTGATCAATTTTGGAAATCATTATTCAATTCTGTTTACAACAGAGGTACTGATAATTAACCAAAGTTTATCATTTCTAAAACTAAATTGTGTAGGCAAAATGCAACGAACTTTTCCATGGACAACTCACGGTAACTCCATGTGTTGAAATCCACGTTACGGGTTCCTCCAGCATGTTTTTACTGAATACAGACAGACATGAATAGAGATAAAAAAATGACATAGTATAATGGAAATGCCCTTGAAATGTAACTTTGATATTTGATTACAGATTTGCTTGCTATTTGCATTTAAATTCTGCAATGAGCGTTTGGAGAGCTCTGCTTAGGTATCTTTAAGCTATCGGTCTTGCAAGTTCAATTCGTAAATAGGTTAATTGTTGATTCAGCCTTTTCTTAAGAAACCTTTTGTTCAAATAATATTATATTTTCAGTGTAGTTTCATCTAGCGTGTTGCATTCCTTGCATCAGAAATATTAATTGACAAGAAAAGATGAGTCCCAAATACAAGTTGACGTACTTTAATTTAATGGGCCTTGCAGAGCCTATTCGACTTGTGTTTGCTTATGCCGGTGTGGAATTTGAAGACGTACGAGTTACAAAGGAAGATTGGCCGAATATAAAATCTCGTAAGTGCAAAAAATATGTTTGCCATGATAACTTGTCAATTCAATAAAAGGATGTTATGAACTCCTTTCAATTATAAATGTAGAAACACCATGGGGTCATATGCCGATATTGGAGGAGGATGGAAACCAACTCTCTCAATCTGTGACAATTCTTCGCTATGTCGGGCGAAAATATGGACTTGCTGGTGAGGATGAATTCCAAACGGCAAAATGCGATGAATACATAGATGCTATTACGGATTTTCGACTAGGTTAGTTAGTTTCTTTTATAACTCTTTTCTTCTTTTCTGAAAAACAGGGTTATTGTTTTTTTTTAGAGAGTACCGCTGTTTTCAGAGAAGCGAATGAGACCAAAAAGGCTGAAATTAAAAAAAAACTACAAGAAGAGAACATTCCAAAACTTTGTCAGAAGTTGGATGCTATTTTGAAAAAAAACGGGACCGGCTTTCTTGTCGGGAATAATCCAACTTATGCAGACATTTTCGCTGCCCACTTTATCCCATTCTTCATCAAGTATGCAGAGCTTACCGATAAGGATATGCAAGCTTTCCCAGCTATCATGCCGCATCGAGCAAAAATCTTTAACCTGCCTGGAATCAAGGAATGGGTCGCTACAAGACCTGTGACAGAATTTTAATTTGTAGATTCAAATCACTTTCGAGCATGGACTATAAAGCTATTAAGCGGTTTAATAGATTCTAAATTCATGGAAACAATTACAACAAACTTACCTCTGATTTCCGAGTACAATGTCATAACTAATGTTTAACAGGTAGGGTCAAGATTTTATTGCATGTCCATGGACGGGAATTAATTTTGGAATTCATACCATGAAAAATAAAATTTTGCTTGGTTAATCATGGGTTAATCAATGGACTGAAAATCACAAATTATAAATATTCATATTCAAGTAGCTGCAGTCACCTATTTGCATGCTTACCAATTTTGTTCAGCCTTGAGGGATTCCCCATTTACTCATCTTCAGAACACCTCAGCCTAAAGCAAATACAGCCCACCTATACATGTCTGATATTCTGATGTATAATACTATTTTTTATTTGCCATATTGAGATATAATGTCTGTAGAGAGCTTTGAAGTTAAACCAGGTATGGAAGTGTTTGTATATATATGGACATTATATATTGTCATTCAAGGTCGTTTGATCAATTTAGGTCATCGGTATTCAATTCAGTATAGAGCAG
>JAQFYM010002538.1:0-23072 GCA_034694785.1 Agrenia bidenticulata
GGTTTATAAACGTACACAAACCTGTATTCTCAATTTTCAAAAAACAGCTCTATATAAAAAAAAGAGTTTATTTTTTTTCTCAATAAACTAAAAAGATATTTTACTACCTATAAGCCAGTAACATATGGACAATTTTAAAATGGCTACGCTAACGCGCAGTTTAAACATGTATATTTGAATGTAAGCACTGATACTAAAAACCACAATACAAATATATGTATTGTTTTATATTACTTACACTGTAAAAAAAGCAGCGTCCTACTTAAAAACAAATTACAGCTGTTTAAAAATTTTAACTACTCTTTTTTCATTTTTAATGACATTAAAAACGAGGCTAAGCAAATCATGCATTAACTAATAATAAATTGAGAATGAAAAATGACTGCAAAATCATGATATATTGGTTTTTCAGGTTTTAGAATATGTTTTTGACACAGAATCATTTCGCTAGAGTTGTATTTAATTTCACGGTCGCTTTTTTACGAAGAACATAAAACAACATTTAAAAAAAAATGTTAAAATAGGCGTTCTTTATTCGCAAGCGCATACACTTTTTCTTAGCACATAATTCTTGTAGATAAGTCTAACGGTCGTTTTTAATTTCATTGCATCACTGCATCTTTGTTTTTATCATTATATATGTTAGCGGCAATGGGTTGAAAACGGCAAAGTGAACATTGCCTAGGCAATGTACCATTTATGGCCACAAATAAATTGCTTTTGGGTCCCTAAATGGCACATCGCCTAGGCAATGTGCACTTTGCCGGTTTCGACACATTGCCGCTAACATATACACTCTTTTTGACGACAGTTTAAAAAAATAAACAAGATTCTATTTGTAAACACACTGGCAAATAAATAAGCAAAACTTTTTTTTTTAAATGCTGACTTACTAAAAAAATTATAACCCGCTTTTGTACAATTAACCCGCGTTACCCGACCCGCAACCCGCCTATGCTGTGCCCGCCCGCTCGGGTACCAGCCTTGCTAATTTTCAGCCTAGGTAAAAACTTTTCAACGTAGATTAAACTTGTCTTCCAATTTTGAGATGTGAAATAAAAGAAAAAAAGAAAAATCATTAAGCTTAAAATTGCACATAATTTGTTTTTATATTCTTTTCGAATTCTCCCACCGCTGCTTATAAAGCCATACAAGATACATTGCATTTTACTTTAACTTACAGATGTAATTCTAGATTTTACGTTATACGCTCTTTTCGTAAACGTACGAAAAAACTTAAGTAAATACCTCGTAGATAAAAAAAGAATACGAACTGTGTAATAAGACCGCAACCTGGAAGAAAGTCTTCCTAGGAAATACAAATAATCAAAATTTTTTAATGCGATAAAATAAAATCTCTTTTTCGATGCTATAAAATGATGAGACATTTATTTATTCATCTTATTACGCGTATTTGCTTTCTTAAATATTACTTGAATATTTGAAACACTTTTTAAGTATATAACGTAGTATTATCCATAAATTAGTTTTTAAGGGTAATTCACGTTTTGCCTCGTTAGTACAAACAGTGAAGATTAGTAATTTTATTAGAGGGGTTTTTTTTAGCAATCGTAGTATGTTTTTTTTTGTTTTTTTTAACAAAAAAATAGAATCTATTTTTATTGGTTGTTTTTTCTCTAAAATATCTACTTTTCTATTTTTGTATTAAGAAAATTTGAATAATCTATTTTTCTTCAAAACGTAATTATTTCATTTTGTTTTTTGTTTTTTTTTATGTAATAATTTTTTTTTAATTTTACTTGATTTTATACAACCCCAAAAACATTATGTTAGACTGAGTCAGTGGCGTACCCAGAAATTTATGAGCCAGGGGGTTGTTTGTGCTTTTTCTAAAATTTAGGCATAAAACCGTGTTTTTGATGTTTTAAAGTTTATAATTTTTTTTTGAAAAATTTTATATTTAATTTTTGGATTCTTACAATTAAAAAAATATCAGCGGGTAATGACTCCCCTCTTATAGTCAGGCGAAAAATTTTTCTATAAGGGGGGGTACACCCCCTACCCCATTCGATACACTCTTTTGGATAGAGTTTTATGTAAACATACTTTATCGTAGAAATTCAAAACTTATACAAACTTATATTGTAATAAACGATGCGTAAATGCACTAAATCGTTAGGAAAACACTAGTTGCGAAGAATTAAAAGGATCTTTTTTTTATGTAAAATTGTAGGATATATACTATTATACTAAAACAATGCAAATATTTTTCAACTAAAAAAAAAAATTGATCTTATTGTAAAAAAAAGAGAAAAACCTACAAAGAAAACAAAGCAACTTTATATTCTGGCTTCCCAACACAAAAAAAATAGTGTTATCTGCAGCTACCATACAAATTGCGTGCGTTAAACGGTATTTTGTAACATACAAATTCTTTTTTTTAGGATAACAACAATTTTACGACGATTTATTTTACACACACTTTATCCCATATTAAAATACTTGTTACAATGCATGCAGATGCTAAACTAAAATATATATATGTTTTTAATACGAGAACTAGTAGCACATTTCTGCTAATATACAAATGATTTGTGCTTATTGCATGATGTGTTTGTTCAAAAGCTTCCTTTCTCATTGTGTATTTTGCAACTTTTTTTTTAGAAAATTACGATTAATATTTTTTAATTGGCGTATTCTTCTATTATAAGATTTTGTAACAAAATACACTAGCAATCTCTTATTGTGTATTCTGATTGCAAGAAATGAAAACCCGCCGCGATTCTAAAAAAAAACCTTTGAGATGTTTTTTTGTTTTTTATTGTAATACCAAATTTTTATGAAAATGTAAATTGTTACACGAATCATGCATTTAATCGCCTACAAACAAAAGCGCAATCTACACAGACATAGTCAGGTAAACCCCACATTTTTTTACTTCCTCTTTTTTAGAAATTTTTCTAATACGGTAAATGGACAAACATGAATCTTAAACACTATGAACACATAGTACAGAAACGCATACGCTCAAATAAGATTGTTAGAATTTTGATTTAGTACTATTTAGATGTTTTTAAGTCTTATTCAAGACTGTAATTACAGGCCCCTCAAAATTTTTTCCTTTTAAATAAGAAGTATTCAGGTGGACAGTAAAAAAAACAAGTAGACATACAGAATGCAACCATGTACGCATATATCTATACAAAATTAAAAACATGTGTTTTTATTTTAATTTTATTAGATAAATGTCGCGCGCTACAAGAGCGGCCGCATCCAGGTCGCGACTAAATTTTTTTGGCGGCCCTGGAGCCAACGAATTCGCAAGCCCCGACTTTTTAAGTCAAGGGTTTACCGCTAGGAATTCCAAATGCCGGGATTCCCGGGTTTCAAAGAAAACCTTTAAACTGTTTCCGGGATCTTTACAATCAGCGGTGGGTTAGGAAGGGAGCGTAATATATTAAAAAATTAAAATAAAACAATTACAGCGATAAACAAGATAAATGAATCGTAATGGAAAGCATAAAACAATTTAAAAAGAAACGGGTAAATATTTGTACTTGACTCTTTTTCAGTACGAGTAAAGAAGCCTGATTTTAAGGTTTTATTTCTAGAACAAGTAAAATTATGGAGCAAAAAATGCTAAAAAGTTAGCAACAAATATAAACATACGCCATTACCGGATTACACTTTACTTTTTTTTATGATCAAACCTTTTTCCACTATATGTACAAAATACAAAAAATCTAACTACAATTATTGAGATTAACGGATTTCTAACAATTTAAGTTATATAAATCATTTTTGCTTTGTTAAGTATTTAAAAACCCTTTTTATTCTTCTTGCCACAACATGTTATTTGTAATTCAGGCGACATCTGCTCTTTTACTGTGTAGGCGCCATTTTACATTTTTTTCTTATAGCGCTATAATAAATATAAAATAAATGGTCGATTACATAATCGCATATAACTACTTTTTTATGGTATTTTACCACGTCTTACATCGAAAAAAATTTTAAATCCTTTAAAAAGTCTTATGAACGTTGAAAAATATTATCGACAACTGTAGAGATATACTTTTTTTGTAGGAGGATAAGAGGTTTTGATCCCGGGATCTCTTAAATATCAAAATATTGTCGGGATCCTGTATCCCGGGATTTGAAATCACTGGTTAACGCTAAAGCCAAAACAGCTGCAGTAAAAAAAATGTAAAATATATAAGTAAAAATACGAACATTTTTAGTATAATTGCAATAAAAGTAATAAAAAGTAAAAATTTAAACTATTTGCAAAATGAGGAGGTTAAAATTGTTAATCAAACAAAGAGCATAAACAAAAAAATACCAAAACCCGTACCCAACCGTTCCCCGTCTCCTAAACTCAACGTGACCTATAACCCCTACCTATAACCAGGGCCGGGGCCGGGGCAAGGAGGGGGAGGGAAACGTGCTTTTTGTACGGGGCCTTGCAAAAATAAGAGCCAAGAGATCAAAGTTTTTTTTTTCAGTCGTTTTTTTTTGCTATCTATTTTTTATTTGCACTATAGTGTTTAATTTGCGGGTATTGCTTAAACTTATCACATAAAAAATAGTATAATTTAACTGTAGGAACAGGAAAAAAAAAGAGTAAACTAAAAAAACCATTATATTATCAGTTATTTGAAGTCATAGATCATGCGGAAGTAATGTTTAGTTGTAAATTTTCTTTATAAAGAACTATTATACGAAAATGAAAACTATATTTGAACTAGGAAAAAAAACCTTATATAAGGAAATACATTTTAATACTATGAACATATTTGATTTTGTGCAGGTAACAAAATTGTGGTTATTATACAAAACTTTTCGTAAATAAAACAGTAATTTATTATAATTTTTAATAACCGAAAAACCCAATACGAAAACAAACGGAAAAACAAACATGTGTATCTAAAAATTTATTTGCACATAGATGACCCTTATTTCAAAAGTCAATACAAATGGCTATGTAATCTTTTATAAAAAAGCTTGTAACTTAAATATTATGTATAAAAAACAGTAAAAAACAAGTAAAATGGAGTTGTAAAAAAGACGCTTGCAATGTTAAAATTTGTTTGTGCATATGTTTAAAATGCAAACAAACACATAAGGCTTATCTGTGCTCTTACTAATAATAAAACCATTCCTTAAATAACAGGATAGATATATATAATAGAAAAATGCAAATATCAGTATTACCCTAGAAAGGTAAGTATAAAAGAGCATCTTTTAAGATTAATCTTAGTATTTCACCAATTACTTTTATATTTTTTTGTTAAAATTTAGTGCAAAAACATTCGTAGTCTAATCAAAATACTTAAAGACACGCGCTGTAGAGCTTTCTACATATAAAAAGCAAGTTTGCCGTTTTTTTAAAATAAATAATTGTATTTGACACTAATTTGTCGTAAAAGGAAACAAATATGTGCAATGTTTACTTTTTTAAAAATAAGAAATGCAAAATCAATATACAAAAACTACAAATAAAAGAAATGTAACACGTAAATTCTTAAAGTCTATGATATTGTACTTTTTAATACAAAATGAATCACAATAAAATGCGAAAAATTATGCTTCCGCCTTTCTGTTTTATTATTTAAAATATTTACCAATATATTTCGTAGCCAAAATTGCCGTTCTGATTTTAAGTATACTGTGTGACTTTTATGTTTGTTAGTATTGTTTTTTGTCTGTGATATTATGTTCTTCTAATGCTTTCTTATGATGTATACTTTAAATAAATTTATAGAATCAGTTTACATGCGCAACGGTCGAATAGCGCGCCCGTGTCATAAATAAAAGACACACGAAAGCTGCAATTGGCATTTTTAAATAATTTATTATACGTTTCATCTTTCTTTTTTACCTTTTAATCTACACAATCAAATATAATTGTTATCTTGAACAATTAATTAATTATGAAATTCTTGATGTGTATGTTTTCTTTGCAGATACAAAAACGTAGAATTAAGCGCTTGCGGCGTGCTGCTTAACCTGCTTTGCAGATCAACGATAAATACCGACTGCGTCTCAGGATCCAGGCTTATCATGCCTTCGGCATATTAAGTCGCCATTTTATGCAGTATCGCAATTTTACAATGCAAAAGCGTCAACTTAGTTTTTTTTTTGTTAAGTTTTTAAAGTTCAAAATTCGAAGATAAAATTTGTTTGTTCGTATCCTTACGAAATCTGTTCTAATTCTTGTTCTACATACAGAATCAGCGCCAATACTATCTAAGCTTTACCCAGACAGCATTACACCATAATGGAAACAAAAATATATTTTATATCAGATGTCGACGAAAATTTTTGTAAAAACACACACACTTTATTTTGCTAGTTCGAATAACAAACAAAGTATTTATTGCAAAATAAGGCTGCGGGTTTTTTTTTGCTTGTTTTATTTGCTTAATTTGCTTTCTTTGTGATGCATTCACAAAGGATCTAAGAAGTTGTCTTTTTTTTCATTTTCTTTTGGCTACAAAACATTAAAATATCCGGGTATAAAACAGGTTATTTGTCTTACATACATTATTTACCTGCAATATAAATATATCTGCTTGCCATACATTTTTTATGGTTACTAGCTAAAGTTCTCAAAGAGAACATTAAACCACAGCAAAAAATAATGTAAGTAGTTGAAAAAAGTTGAGCACAGATTGAAAAGTTCATATAAAACTGTAAAGCGCGTAGACTTATTTATCTAGAACAAACGTGTTGTATTGACGCATGTATTTTTTCTTTAGCGCTCAACTTAATTTGAAAATGGTTTTTTTGTGGGTAACTATGAATATAACAAAAGAAAAAAGGTTTCTTTTTTGTTTTCTTTTATTTAATATATAAGTAAATGTTTTTTAGTTATACACTTAATTTTTTTACTATTAATTCGTTTTTTTTTATCAAGTAAGATTTACAGGATTCTATTCTTATTTCTATTTTAGCATATTAGTAATAAAATATGTGTTTTTATTTGCATTTTGAAGCATCTTGTGCGTTTTATTTAGTGTTTTTAAGATTTAAACAGTTTTTTTGTTTATTTCAAACTAATACATACGTCACATCAATATTTAAACTGCTATGACTGTTTCAGAGGCAGATGCGTTGCACATATGCACATTGAAGTTGTTTCGTTCTAAATTTTTACTTGCGTGTAATTTTTACATACCAGAAAATAGTTGTCAACGCAAAAAAAAGTCCTTTGCATGCTGTTTTTAGCATTTTTACGAGTTATTTCTTTCTAGAATAACCTTTACACAAAAATCCACTGCACTAAGAAAATCATCATACACACACGCTTTTTTGATCAATTATACACGGCAAAAAGTATTCTGTAGTACGAAAAAATCAGCTGTGTAATTACATCCTGGACAGTTTCGCGCAATAAAAGGAACGAACAACAAAAGTGGAACAAACCGTATCTAATACAGAAGATTTTGAGTAAGAAATATACGGGGTCTTTTTTTTGTGCAGTGAAGATTTTTACATATTGAATCTTAAATTTAAAATTAAAATGGTTTTTTTTTTTTTCAAAATGGATTTTTATATATTACCAAAGGCACCATATTTTTATAACAAATTAGTAAGTAAGCATTTAAATATTAGACTAGACTTCCCGCTTTAAGGTTCCTGGCTACATCACTGCATAGGGGCCTTATTTGTTTTCGTGCCGGTACACAACTTGAAGGCCCGGTCTTGCCCATAACCAAAAATTTCATCTTCTTTTTTTACCTGTAGATTTATCTTCTTGCTTAAACTCGTGAATATTCACTACCCGTCTTTTCCGCTACCCCTGTCCCCAATCGCAGTAGCAGCCCCCGCCACCACCCCTGCTTGTATTCTTACCTAAAAATGTTAATTTTTTCTTATAATATTAGAAAAATTATATAATCTTTTTTACACGGTTTTTTTCATTTTTTTCTTTATTTTAGGCTTAGAAGCCCCAAACGCAGTCGCTCCTGTGGCGCGCGGCATATATTATAATCACAGTATATAAATAACTTAAACATACGCAAGTAAGTCAAATACAAGCCGTAAAAGAGAAATAAAAAGTTAACACACTTTTTTATAATTTTTTTATTAAAACAATATATTCAGCTAAGATACGGAAACATTGGACCAGCTGTAGTATAGTAACGTGTTCAATAATATCAATAACATGTGTATTAGCTGTTCGTTTAAAACCTAGGGTTAAAAACCCCTAGATCAAAATGAAGTAATTTTTATACGTAATTGTTGCCAATTTTGCAATATTTATGGCGTATCTGTACTATGAATAAAAACCATTAAAACTAAAAATATTTTTAGTTGTACAAAGATAAGGATTTTACAGTACAAATGCAAAATGGTAATAAATATATTATTTTTATGTATTTTATACGTACTTTACCTACAACAGAAATTCATAATATTAGCGAGAAGCCGCATCACAGCTATATGAACTTTTTCTAAATATAAGTTTTGCACAAAAGAGTGTTTTTTCATTATATCCAAATCATCAGATTTTTACAACATAAACTTGTTTGTATACATTGTCAAATAAAACACATATGCATGATGTGCATTGAGGAGCTAAGCATACCTAAAATCTCCTAACAATGTACACTTTATACAGTTCTAATTAAAAACCCATTGCACGTTTCATGACAACAAGCTTACAGTTAGAAAATCTATATACAGCATATTTATACTGGGTCAAACTTACGGTCCTTATTGTAGTATATCCATAGATATCTTTTGTGGATAACCGCATTGATTTTTACTGTAACCATGGCATTTGATTTCTATAGTGGGCTATATTGTAAATATTTGTTGTCAAATTATATATTAGATAGAAGAACCCTAATGTTAGGTTTATCGCAAGAATTACTTTTTTTCTAGACGTTTTTAGTACTTTTAAAGCGTTTACCTTTTTTTATAACAATTTTGTGGTTCGTGCAGCGCGTTATCCGCGCCCAGCCTGGCCCTCAGGCAAAAAGAATAAACTTAGCTTTTTGCGAAAAAAATGGCCCAGAACAACAAGCAATAAACATTTCTTCTAACAAAAATATACATTTTTTTAGAAATACGTATTTTACATTTCTATAAAAATTTTGTAAAAATAAAAAATATAGCCTTTATTATTCATCTTTTTTTAGTAAGAAAACTTAAGATACATTGTAGAAATTTTGACTAGTACTGTCGTTTTATTTTTGCTTTTATCAGGCCCCAGATGGCGCAGTGACCGCGCCTTAGATTTATTCTATGGAGTCAAAAAAACAATATTAAATAATAAATGACCTAAAAGACAGATTCTTTTTTTTCAAACAAATTTCATAGTAGAATTGCAACGAACGGCAGAAAAAGTCGTATAGAAAAGAAACGGTACACTTAATACACAAAAAAAAACGTATAAAAAAGTTTTTTTAGACATGTAGTTTTTTTTATGTATATTTTCCAACACAAAATTGCGTAGCAAAGTTATATAAATATAAAAATAGACAACTGTTTTAGGTTAAACTTTTAAAAAACGCAGATCCTTTATATGCCAGATCCAACAACAACCTAACCCGATTGTAACATGCTTAGTATAGGGCTTTTTAAAATTAGTTAAATGTTTTTATGTGTTGTATGGTAGAAAAAGCAAAAAACATGGCAATGCGTTTTAATGTTTTTTTTTATTTAACACTTTCAAAATCTATACACTGTAAGTTTGCATGCCTTCCGATAACTTAGTAAGTTATTCGTTTTTGCTTTTTTATTGACAAAACAATACGGCTCGGTTAAAAAAGCATTTTTATTATTTTTATAGTAAAAATATGTAAGGATGCTTTGTGCAAAAAAAATAACATGACAAATATATGACGTGAAATTCTGTGCATTTACCTCGTCGCATTGCACCTCATCAGAGAGCACCTGCACCGCACCGGTGCGAAACGCAACAGCGCGCCAGTTCGTCAGCACACAACAGGGTTCAAAGCACAAAAACGGTAATCAGCTATAAATTTTTATAGACTATAATATTGTACGATAAAAAATCGGCAAAAAAATAAAAAAAAATGCGCGGTTTTGAAAATGCGGCTTTTACCAGCATAAAAATAATAGGGCTTTTCTGGTTTTGTTAGAAACTCTTTCTTAAGGAAACTGTTTTACAAAATAAAAATCTTTCCATCTGGTTTTTCATAAGACACCGTTTCTTAAAAAACTGTGTAAGCTTTCAAAGAACTTAATACCCGGGCTTTCAGAAGAAACTAGTTTTTTTTAACCCGCTTATATTTATAAGAAACTGTTTCTTGTGTTTATGGGGCACAAATTATATTACGCAAAAGAAACTACTGTGCAGTATTTTTGTCGTTTTAATATTTGTAAGAAAACAAAAAATATATGTAATGATATAGAAAATCATAATATGTTAAAAATATTAAGAAAGTATTACAATACACAGAAACAAAAAAGTTTGGAGCACAAAAAAAGGTATTAAATAATACAAGTCTATCTGAAATAACACATAAAGTTAAGAAAAATATAAAAAAGATAGAAAAAGTGTTTTGAAAACAATTGCGGCTAGTGTAGGTCTATGTCAATCCAACGCTTTTTTGTACCTTATGGGCAAATAAATGATATATCTTGTAAAATATAAATATACTTCAAGTATATTTTTAGTATAATTAATAGGTAGTATCAATAGTAGTAAAAAGAAGAATAATTTGCAATTTGTGTCGATTATTAAAATAAAAGCGCTAAGTATTTAATTTTTTATTTAATTGCAATTTATGTTCAATTTTGTATAAAAAAAATGTTGTTGCTGATACGACTTGTGTTTGTCGTTTGTAAAATAAAAGACATGTGCATTCTAAATTCTTTCTTAAGACTTTATTAATAAAGTATTTATCCTCATAGAATAATGATATATTTTGTGCTAGGCCTAAAGTCAGAAATTCCATAAAAAGTTGCGGTTAAAGGTTAAAAAAACAAACTGTATGTTCAAAACAACATTAAATATCATTTTACCTTAACTCACAATACGGAATATATATGGCCATCTTTTTTCTTTGGTTTAGCAAAGCTTAAGACTATGAACATATTTTTCTTGGTATTCAAGGGGTTTAAAAAAATGCATATTAATTTCATTTAGAACAAATACTTTGTAATTAGTAGGATGCAAAAAAGTTTTTCTTTTATATTTAAAAACAACATCAAAAAGAAATACTATCTATGAAATTGGAAATTTTTCTACGACCCGGAGAATTAGTTTTACATAGAAAATGTTTCTGTTATAAACACTAGTTTCTTTAGAAAACCAGGAATGGTCTTAGATTTTTGCATAAACCATTTTTACTTACTTTTATTGTTATTTATAATACTTTTAAAAAAATTACAATATTATCTTGATCAATTTTTTACGCAACAAATCACTTTAACATATACCCTCTTTAAAAATTCCTGTTAATTTGTTTTCCGTTTACGTATTTCTTTGTGTAGAGCCTCCATATATATTTTGACGCCTCTTCAAACGTGTGCAGTAAATGAATGGCGCCAACTAAGGAAACCGAAAATAAAACATAATGAATAAATACAAGGAGTAAAATGTAAGATAATTGCATCACAAAATATCCTTTCTTACTTATACATTAACTCTTTCTCCTTATCAATTACTTTCGGTACAGTCAAAATTGCCAAATGCTAAACGGTTCTGTAAACAAAGAAATACAAGGTGCGGGGGACAAGGTATGGGTACGGGTAATTTATTATTGTTATATTGTAATTTATTTTTATATTATTTATAATGTTTTTAGTTTGCTTATTTTTATTCGGTGTGTTGGCATGTATTTTCTGCCTTAATTTAAAAAGTGCCAAATCATATTGAACGCCCCAAGCAAAGGAATATCTACTGCGGACACAAATTATTCGAACGAATATTCAAGGTATCTGTGTTGTGACCCGCCTGCGCATTTTTACTGTACCATCAGTCTTTGTCAAGTCCTTAACTCATGGCTTGCTGTGCGGACCAAACTTCTTATCACCTATAGACGCAAAGCTTTCTTAGGTGTTTACCATAAAGTTTTTTTTTGCGACTTTTTTGAGCAAATAAGTAAAGTTTAACGTTTACAATTTGCGTTGTATTTTTGAGTAATACATCACGCTACTTAAATATAGAAAATGGCCCAGAAACTAATTCTAAAATTTATAAGTGTTAGTAAACATAATTTAAAAAACATTTTTTTCTAAAAAAACAACTTATAAATAAAGCTTATTATATATTATATATTTTTTTTTAATTTACTTGTAAGAAACCTGTGTATGAGCATAGTATAAATATTTATAAGGGGATAACAATATTGTTTAGCAATAATAAAAAAAAATATAACAGAAATTTTTTTATTTTAAATACAAAAAAACATTGTATGGGCCTAATTTTTTATTGTAATACAATTGAAAATCTAATATTAAAGTTTTTATTTTTGAATTCAATATGATCGTTTTAAGGTGAAACACAAATTTTTTAGGCTAGTAAAAAATGCTATAAATAATATTAAGAAGGATTGAAAAATCTTTTTTTTTGGGTCAGATCAGTATTTATGTTCGATTCTGATGAATTTCAAAATACGCTTTTGGAAGTAGATATAAATATTTTCGGAATAAATTTTTTTTTTCACTGTAAAAAAGCTGTTTATTTATACCATGGTCAGTATCTTTTTTTGTTTTATTTTACTTAAAAAAATCAACGCCTTACATTTTTATATTTTTTTAGGCCAAGGGATTACAAAAAGTAAAAATACAAAAAATTTATATTCAAAATAAACAGTCATTTAAAATAAACAGTTTATATAAAATAAACATCTTTATCTTGAAAAAAAATGTCTAAATATTCCTTTACTTATTCTAGAAGATATTTTAAACGCAGTTTTAGATTTCTATGTTATTTTGGTGGCAATAATATCTGTTATTATAGAGTAAACAATATGTAATTATTGTATTTATTTATATCTACATTTATTTTTTAACACTATTTATTTTTTTATTTTTTACAAATCCGCGAGTGAAGCAAAATTATTAAGCAGAATTTTACTGTAAGTTGCAACAAGTGTAATTTGTACATTTTATTTCTTTTCTTGCATTTTTATGGCGCGTCTGATTTTTTCTTCTTAGGAGAATTTACAATATAAACAAATTTTTAATAATTTTATTCTGTACAGATTTCAAGTTATTTTTCGGTCATATATGCAATTTCCTTTTTTGGGTTTTTAATTGATTTCTAATTTATCTTTATTAATAAAATAAAATTTTATTTATTTCTTAAGGTGACTATTTATACCTCAAAAGCCTTAACAGTGAACTCTTTAATAAGTTTTCTTTTAAAAGATGTTTTAAATAAACATAAATTTAACAAATAAAAAATCTCTAAAAAACAAATTTCATTGGAAAGAACTTAATTTGCCCTAATCTGAAAAGGCATAAATTTCTATAGAGAAAAAAATAAGACGCGCCTGTTATTTCGTTAACCGAATGCTAGTGGTAAGGAACAAAGTATTTTTAAGCCTTCTGAAAACGAAAAACAGAAATAAGACCGTCTCAATTTTAGAACTATCAAGAGACAATTTTATTATAAAAAAAGGTACGGTTGAAATGTCTTTCTATCTGAATTTGTAAAAAATCATTATCAAAATATAGATCATACCAATACATCTAGTTTTGTAATAATTTACAATCAAAAATTTTTAAAATAGTTGCTATAACTTTTTATTGTTTTTGATATATAACCTATTTCTGCGTCAATAAGTTATAAACATCATTGATCATTTTTTCTTATTATTCGCGTTTAATTGCCACAAAATATTTATATGGGATGTTTTACACCAGAATGACCGCATGCGGGTCTTCTAATATATTTTTTTCATATTAATTAAAGTAAAAGCATAAAGCGATTTTGCTATCATGGCAATACTAAATCAATTATAATACATACTCGTTATTTCTTATCCTCAAGATGCATGTCCTTTGCATATTGCAAAAGATTTTT
The DNA here is from genome assembly GCA_034694785.1 of Agrenia bidenticulata. NCBI lineage: Eukaryota > Metazoa > Arthropoda > Collembola > Entomobryomorpha > Isotomidae > Agrenia > Agrenia bidenticulata. The sequence goes on from JAQFYM010002538.1 coordinate 13,973, forward strand.
GTGGGTTTCTGGATTTAGTATTTATAGGTCTTATGCTAGTATATCTTTTTTTTTCTTATAAATTACTATAATATTGTATAATATTTTTTTTTTCTACTATGACATATAAAACCCGTATTTACTTATTCTTTAACACAAAAACAAACAATTTTTGATTTCTAGCTTATTGTTATACTTATATACAAAAAATTAATAGTTTATATTGATTTAAAATACAAAACACCCTACAAACATTTATATATCCGCGATTTTATCATATTATTTTTGAAATTTAAATAATATAGTTTTTCTATTTGGTACTTTCTTTCTTGGACCATATGCTTCTAATCGAAATTAACTGCATCGGTGCGATCGATGCGCACCGCACCAATGTAAATTTGCGCACCTGCCGCCAACCAACAATAGTGAAGTGCGGCCCGCTGTTTTTAGTGCGCATCAATACTTTTGATTCTGTGACTAAAAATACTATGCAAATACAATCGATTAAGATTTGTCACATAACAAAATTTTGCAATATATATGTTTGATTATAAAAAACCATGCAAACTGTTTCTTTGTATTTCTAAATTGCCAACTTTCACAGTCTTGTGACCATAGACCCCTGATATAATTTTGTGAGCGACATAAATACATCTTGATTTGTTTACGCTTATAAAAAACAGATGACGGTACCCTTTGCATCTATAAGTAAAAACTATAAATTTTTATAATCGTTTTAGGTTTTATCCTAGTTTTTGGAGCCCTCTGCGTTGGGTCCGTACCCTCAGGAATAGCATTCCAGTTAGTTCGGGACTCGGAGTTTAACCCTCTCTCTGACTTTTTTGTAAGTACAGGGGAAGTCTGACTTTATTAGAATGTAACATTTTTTTCTTGTACTTTGTTTTTTACACAATAAATAATTTATAAACATAATAAACGGTTTTAGTATCTAAGCACTTATACTTGCTAGGGCTTGTAAATCCTTATATTACTAACAGGCTCTCTAAGATCTCTCAAGTTAAACTTCTGTCGAGAATACTATTTATCTAAGTTGTGCGAAAAATCCATAGTACGCTACAGTAACTAAGTGACCTATAACTAAGGGTTATCTGAGGAAGTGCGCTTGCTTTGACTGCTTCAAAAAGCGGTTCCCATGGTTAACACGAGCTTATAAAAGCTTTTGTAGTAGTTTGGTAAGCAAACCTTAGAGCACGAGGCGACAGGCTCGTTTACCGGTTTGTAAGCTTTTTGTTTTTAGTACCAAAAAGTAGGCAGACAATTTGTCTGTTTAAACAAAATGAACCTCGCTACTAAACGCAAACTCGCCTAGAAAAATGTGTAAAATAACAAACCATGAGAAAACTATCTAAAAACAACAATGAATTTTTAGACCAATGCGTACACTTACATGGTGTCAAAATTATATACAGCTTTAGGTTAATTTGGTAATGATAACGTTTGGTAAGGGTAAGGTTATAGTCAGGTAGACAAGAAAGGCAAAGTAAAGCTTAAAAAAATGATATCGATACAAAATTGCCGTTTTTACGAATTTGCAAGAAATTAAAGTAAAGTCGTGGCTATGGCTAGTTATATTGTAAGAAAATGCCCATAATTTATGTTTCTTGGCGAGTATACCTCTGGCCGCTGTTTAAGCTTCCGTGCTAAGTTTACCTACAGACGTGCCATTTCAAAAAGACACGCGATCGTAAGGTAGCACAACATTCCGGCGTTTTGATTTGTTTGGTCGAGTGTAGTGCACCTTATGGATACATGGATTTCCCGTGTTTTTAAAAACCAGAGTTTAAATGGTAATTATGTATGTAGCGCAGTCTTGCAAGATTTATAGTTATACATAAAATCATGCTTTTTGCAAACTATCATACTTGGTTGTGCTATGCAACAGTAAAATATCACTTCGGATATATTTTTTGTACCTCGGCGGAATTCTTCTAGGCATAAAACGTGTTTTTTTTTGCTTTTTAGTGAGCGTTTAGTTATAATTAGTGTAAATACATGATGTGTGGGTTGCATTGTTTTTTCAATAAATAAAAACTGCTTTCTACGCCTTTTTATGTATTAGAAGTTTTTTTAGGCCTTTTTTGTTTTGTTTACACGATGCTCAGATAAGAAGGCATATCTGTTGAAAGAGATGTTTTTATAAAAATTAAGTAATCATTACTATTCTCTTACTTTTTACCAGTTTTTTGTACTTACTCAAAAGTGGTATGCATGCGGTGCTGATGCCTCGCCTACAGTCGATGACGATACCTCGCCTAGAGCCGCAAGTCGACGCCAACGACTTTTTTTTGCATAACCGCTGCGGGTGTAGCCTCACTGTAGTTATGTGCTTTAGTAATCCATATATTTAATTAATAAAGCGGCATTTTTTGTATTCGAAAAATATTAAAACAGTTAAAAGCTACATATTAACAACATAGAAATATTCCGACACAAAATTTCACACGCAAAATCATAATAATCATTATGCTATAGGCAACAACATTTGCAAAACTATAAACAGCAAAAAAACCTGTTTAAATATAAATAAAGGAGTAAATTTTTATCTTTACATGAAAAAAAGTTTTTACCATTACTTAAGGCTGACCTAGCACGTTTAAAACGCGCAGTTGATTGTTGTTGCTGGCAATTATGAGCGTTTTAATTTCAGGGGTATTGCAGTTCAATTCATTTCAAAAAAAGCAAATTTAGACATGTAATTTTAGTTTTGAGATGAAAACATATACATACACTTAAAATACAATATTTAATTACAGTGTTTTGGGTTTAGAAAAATACAGACATTCCTTTTTTATATATCAGGTTTTTTTGGCCGATCCCCTCAAGATAAAAATTGGATCTTACCCCTGCGTGCCCAAAAACAGGTTTTATCAATTTTGCAAATATATGTCTCCATTAGAATGCAGAGAGTATAAAAGTGATAATTTGGTAAAACTGGAAGTGAACAATTTTTACGATAGCAAGACTTGTAAAAATACAAAATACCCTTAATAATATTACACTAATTGTAAAGATTAATGCTTATAAATTTTTCTCTAGCCATAAAAACCCGTTTATTATAAGATATTACGTAACAGTAATAACCCTACAACTTAAATGTGTTTTTTTAAAACATTGATTTATAAGATACGTCTGTATTGCCGCTGCGTTTTTCTTGTGGGTTAACAGTTATCTACAATGATAGTTGCAATTTAGCCTATATCTTAAGTTTTTTTATAGCAATAGTAATCGCGGACTCAAAAGTAATGTTTATTATACTAAAAAAAAATTATGACGGTTAATTTTTTTACTACGATTTTTTTTTTTTTGTGTTTATGCTATGTTTTCATGTAAAGATATGCATATAATTTGCATAAAAAACATAAAACCCCACATAATTAAAAACAAAAAAAAACAAAGAAATACATCTTTTTCACTTTTTCAATACTTTTGTGCTTTATATACTGCCTTTCAATGTAGAAAAATCAGTTGTGTACGTTTTGTAAACATAAAATATACTTGTAGACACACGTTTTTGTAAAACCCGGAGTTACCAACTACCGAGGCATTTTTTGTTTTTTTTTTTACCTGCGGTACTACACGAAAAACCCACGCCCTACAGGCAGTAGTGTTTAATGTAGTGGTAGTGTTGCTACCAGCTGGCAAACCTTTTTATGCTGATACTAAAAAAACTTTATATAAAAGTTAAAATCATAAAAACCTTTAACTTTTTTACTAGTTCAAATACAATGAAAACTAATATTGAGATATGCTAAAAATAAACACTCTAATGATAACCATTTTTTATTTTTGAATTTTATATACGTTTTTATGCGTTAATTGCTTTTTGGTAAGACTTTTTTCCGTTTTTATAAGCAAACCTACATCTATTTGTGATTTTAAAGAAAACCATGTAACAGTCAAGACTGGCCTTTTTTTTATGCAAAAAATGTATTTTATCCCATTAAAGGCATAACATTTTCTAAGTCTAAAGGCTTGTCCAGGATTTTTTGTATACGAAAAAAAGTCGCGATGGCTTTGGCAATTTTTTTTTTGTATAATTGTGATTAAAATTAAAATTTATCTATAAAATTTTGATGACGTTGGTAAAGGAATGCCCTGTTACAGCATTCGTTCGTATTTTTTATTTTTTGGCCGACTAACTTTTGTATAAGAAATGTAAAAACAGTTTTCTGTTTTGAATTACGTAGTGATATAGAACACTTATTATATGTGTTTTAGTAACGGCTTGTGATTACTGTATGTCACGAAAATTGCTATACAGAATACTTCTTAATCATACAGATTTTTTTTGACAATATAAAATGTTCGTGCACATTTTACTTAATAAAAACAAATATTTCGGCACATCGATATTTTTATATGGCATTTTTAGTACGTACAGTACGTAAAATTTTTAACAAGCCTTAAGCTGCAAAATAAAATGTCGAAAAAAACGAATAACAAAGAAAAAACAAATCTTTTATAAAGGATTTTAGTTTTGTTGTTAAAAAGATCTTGTGTGTGTTTTGCTTTGATAGTCTTTATTCCTCTTAATATTTTTAACTGAATCCTATTCAATGACAATCCTGATCAATTTAATATTGAATTGCCAAATTTTGTTTTTTTTTTTTGTATAAATAAATCATTATAACAAATGAAAAAGCCCAGAAACGCATCAAAGGGGAGATTACAGCAGGTTACTTTTAAAAATAATTCTGGTTTGAGGTTTTGTTTTTTCTTTTGCATTTGAAATTTGTATACATAGCAATAATGAACCAAAGTTATTTTAAATCAATTTTTTTAATGTTCATTCATTAATTTTTTTTTTTAATTTTTTTTTCTATAGTTCTATATTATGTAATTTTGAGGTCAAATTTTAAGTTTTTAATTATGTTTTTATCTTCATAAAATTATTCGAAGTGTAAAATAAAATAAAAAAAAACTAAAACCACTATGCAAAAAAAGTATTATTTTGGTAAAATTTGTATATACACAAATATATCAAAATAATGCATTTACAAACGAAAAAGTTTTTGCATTATTTTTTCAAACTGAACCTTATTACCAAAGCCTTTTATCAGTACTTTGCAAAACCATCAACAAAAAATTACAATTACATCAAGTCTCACTTGATTTTCTGTTCGTTTTGGTATATCAACAATGTGCAATATACATGATTAACACTTTTCTACAAGGTTTTTAATATATAGCCATTTTTTTGCATTTAAAAATTAAAACGTATTTTAGGCACAAGTTTTTTTTTGCAAACGCCTTTCAAATCATAGTAACCCAGACTCTAAAAGCAATTTGTATAATACTAAAATTATAATTTAGCTAATTAAGGTATTCTTAAATAATAATCCATATACGATGAAACTTCCGGTGCATTTATTTTTTGCAGTAGGCATAGGAACTCAGATACTATATAGGATTCTAACTTGAGAATCCATAAATAGATCCAATCTACGTACATGATTGCCAAAAAAAAATATTACTTTAAATGTGGGTTTTTTTGTCACGGAAATGAAATTTTGTTTAAATTACTATTTCTATGCGACGCATTTTACAAAATAGAAATATTTAATAAAACAGGATCTTTCCTTTTTTCCCCCATCCCGGAAAACTTGCTTAACAATTACATTTACAGTTACTGTTAGTAATAAGTGTGTTTACATTTTTACATCTTCCATAAGAACATCCTATCAAACTTTCTCAAACATATAAAAAAAAACGGTTAATAGATTTCACGGCGTGGCAAAGAATCAAATGCGTATTTAACGAATACAAGCGGAATGGGGGGTGCAAATTTTTTTCTTTTTTTGAAAAATTTATTATTTTAATATATAAAAAAAAATTAAAAGTTTTGCCAGATATTAAATTTTCCCCTAGTCTCTATTTTAGCCAAAATAGCCCTCTAAATTGTTCTCCTGTAAAACTTAGGACCCCTATTTTTTTTGGGTGGGGGCCGCATCCCCCCTCCCGTAAATACTTAACTGCAAAGATTACCTAAGGTTTATACTGCGTCAAGAAAACAAAATACTTCAAATCGCACCACCTCGCACAATAAATATAAATACTACTAGTTTCTTTTTTTTTGGAAAGAAAAGTTGCAGTAAAACATAACTGTACTTCAATAAAATTATAGCGCGATGTATTAAAGCAACTTGATTGTAGATAATATTTTTTAAAAAAAAACATCCCCGTTTTATGCCTGTGTAACAGAAAAAAGAAAATTCTGTCTTTCAGTCGTTTTACACAAGCCGATAGAGACAAACATACCCCTGGTGCTAAAACTCGCTTATAAAAAACAACAAAATAGCTTAATTAAGATAAAAACAGTATAATACACATTCAGATCACAATACAAAATCAATTACAAAAATATGGTTAGACACGGAGGTAGGTATAGATATGAAAAAGATTGTCGAGTAAATATCAAAACAAAATAGTTAAGTTCTAATTACTGTCATAACAAAATAACGTATTGTTTGTTATTCTTTTGCAGTAAAGTAAACAAATTCATATCTGTTTTTTGTTTATCTTTCAACGAACGGACCTAAAATAGACACTTGGAGATCAGCATATGCGGTTTTTATAAGCTTGCTGGGCTGTTCAAGCGCAGGTGTATTTTATTGCAACATTCTGAGTTATCAAAAATAAGGCAAAAAAACTTTACATAAAAAAATTACATAAAAAAAATTAATATAATTGTTAATTGCTTTTTGACTTTTATATGCGTGTACAATTTGTATCCATGCATCATTACAAATGATATTCTACATTTGCTTAAGCATACGAACCGTTTTTTCGGTTCAGTCGTTGGGTACTAAACCTCGAATACATTGGTTCCACCAAATGCTGCTTTTCAATTTTTTTTTTTCAGAGGGCTCAAAAAAATAAGATATTTTGACGATATATGCGTAATTAAATTCTAAATAGATATCTTATGTTTTTTCCAGAAAGAGCTGACCCCTAATATCCTTCCTCCCTCAAAAAGCACTATTGGTTCCACCGTGTCTAAAAAGCATGTAAGACGCTTGCAAATGCTTTGTATGATAAGTTTTACATGTTTCTGTAGGCACAGCAATTTTTGCACAGAATGTGTCACTAAAAATGTCATAGAAACGTTTTTTGTGCAATTAATTAGGATAGAAAATAATAAGGAGATGTAGGTTGTACAGATTACAGGATATATAGGGTTTTGTATACCGCATGTATTTTTACTCTAATATCATAGTTTCCGACCAGTGGCGTACCCAGGTATTTTTTGTGCCGGGGTAGTCAGTGTTTTTTAGAAGAGTTGTGCTTAAAACCCACGTTTTTCGATGTTTTAAAGTTTATAATTTTTATTGAAAAAATTTCTGTTTAAAATTTTTTATTTGGATTCTTAAATATAAAAAATCTCTGCACAAAAAAAGACCCCCCTTAAGTTTAGGCGTAGAAAATTTTGTTGACGGGGGGTACACCCCCCCCCCCCCCTCCCCCCACCCCTACTCGACTAGGTACGCCACTGTTCCTGACTAACATCTAGTTTTCGCATGCGTGTTATAAAGACGGCAATGAGTAATCGTCAGTCATCTAAAAATGGTTACCGAATTAAAACTCACACTACAAGGTGATTTTGGTAGATAACAGAAATTTATTAAACACTTTATAAAACGTTTTTTTGTCCTTAAACTTGCAAAAATACATTTGAAGCTGCATCCAAACAAAATTGAATATATATTTACGTCATGCAAATATGCCGTAACCAATATATCACCCTATTAGATACTGCAATAACATAAAATATTTTGTTTTTATTTTATCAAATACGTATAATAAATTCTCGAATATGTTGGTAATTTACAGAAAATTACTAAAACTTTTTAAAATTAAAAGCAGTTCACAAAACACACGGATATATTTTATGTTTCACTTTATTGCGTTGCTTACAACTTTTTATTTTGTTTTATATATAAAAGAAGATCGGAAAAAGCTGCATTCGTATCGTGCCTACTATTTATGGCACTTACCTGTTCTATTAATAAGTGTCGCCGTACCAACAGATAAATAAAACAAACATTTTGTGTATTTTTTCTTTACTAGTTATTACTGGATATACAGCAAGTATTAAAAGATCTTATGTGTACAGTAATTACATTAATGACGTTAGGCGTTTTTTTACGTATGTAAGAATTTTCTTGGTACATATTGATTATTTTCTGTTTGGTCATACCTTATCACGAAGACAAAATGCCAATTTTTTTTTGCTTTTTAGTTGCATTCAACTATGGATATAAAAAATCAATCGGATTAAAAAGTAAAATGCGCCTTTTTTTCATGTTAAAGGCATAATTTTATTATATAAAGTATATTATTTTTTATATACAAATAGTTATCTTAGTATATATATATATAAATATTATGTAAGTTCTGACGAATTCCCGCTTTAATTTTACAAAAGGTTTTGCACAAAAAAAGTTGTCTTTTTAATCAAAGGTAAAAAAATTTCATAAAACTGCCACTTAAACTAATTTACGGCAACGATGAATTCAGCATTGCAGTGGCTATATAAGATGTTACACCAAAAGCGACTGCTTTTAAGCCAGGGTTTAAACTTTCGTTATCGTATAATAGTAACACCTTTTTTTAAAATCTGTTTACATAAAATTTATTTCTAATAAGTTTTTTTTCTACGGCAAAAAAAAAACCCGTTTTTTCCATTTTGAAAAACAAAATATAAACAATATTTTACTATACTTTTGATAATTTACTTCTAAATTATACTTATATTATTAATTAATTGTAAGCATCTCGTTAAAAAAGTTAACACGTCTGAAATTATTTTTTTATAACAAACTTTGTAGATTTCTCTGTACACCTGCGTCCAATTATGCATAGAAAAAAAAACCGATATGGCCACAGGTGTCTCTGCAGCACAATTTGCTGTAATTCCGACCCTGCACTCTTTTTTTCTGATTAATAACTTCTCTAAAACACGCAACTTTAGATAGATAATCATACACATTGATTTGTTTATCTTTAGTATTTTCTATACTTCTATTGGGTATAAAATACGGTTTTTAGTGCCAAAAAACAATAATTTGTTTGTTAAAGTTCTTTTACCGGCCTTTTGTAG
>JAQFYM010002539.1:0-23062 GCA_034694785.1 Agrenia bidenticulata
AAAATATGTTATATTAACACAATTACAGCAAAAAATACATGTTTTTTTTGTTTTCTGTTGTCTATTGCTTTTCCATTAACTATAACAAATAATAATAAATCCTGGGATGTGTTAAAATACAATAGGATTGTATAAAACTAATTAATTAAAAACTTTATTACAGACTACATGGCTAATATATTTTGCATTACTTCAGTGTACATGTAACTACTTATATTATGCATAGCTTCTTTAATTTTTATGTTTATTGTAGTACTTTTAGCACTACCAATATACAATGACAAGAATTGATTCAAAAATCTATGATAAGATCTTGCATAAGATAGTTTGTGTTTCCATCATTAATGCTGATTTTTGTCCTAATGATCTATGCTTTTCAATAGTACATAACTGTGTGTATGTAGCTATTAACAACTAGTATTTCCGCTGTTGCTTAAGAAATCCAAATATTAGTTTTGCGATATTTAAGTACGATATAGTATTTTAATACGTATATTAAAGCGTTTAAAAATGTTTTTCCGTAGCGAAGTACAAGTCTGTTTTACAATCTTGCCACATTTCTCCTATTTCTCCTAAATTAAGTATTGAAAATGTTATTTGATGCCTATTTAAGCCAAATATGGTGAAAAAGGAAACTCCCTAGTTTGTAGAGGCTTGCATATAGCTCATGTAATTTACAACTATGCGTTTTTTTTACGGGTAAAATTCAAGCACGGAATTCTCGGTTCATTTACATTAAAATATCTTTTCAATAGTCATTTTCTCCATTTATATTTTATTGGTATTTAAACGCTGCTTTCTGTCAACACATACGATGTTTTACTTGTATTTCAGTACATGTTTTCCGCATGTGTATGAGTAAGGCGTGATAAATCTACATAAAGACGTATAAAGGGTTTTTTTTATTTGTGTTGATGAATCAACTGTATACGGCCAAATAGAATTTAATAACTACATTATTACTTTAAAAGTCCCAATTTGGTTTTTGTTTAAATCAGGGTTGATTTTTTGTTAATCAAGTTACCTATCCCTATCTCTATGTCTAATCGTAAATAATATCCAGAAAAAAATTTTTCTGTAAAAAAAAAAATCGGAATAAAAAAAACAAAATAAACTCGAAAAATACTTATGACTTATTTATTCGTTTTTTTGTTTAAAAAAATGTATATTCTGCGGCGTTTTTAAAAATACATAATTTAATTTGTGCTTTATACAGTTCTTAGAGTTTTTACTGCTTAAAACAAAGTAAAAAAAAATAAGACTACATACCTACTACTTTGACTTGTTTTTTTACAAGATTTGGTTATTTTTAACAAAAGGCCTATTTGCCAATCTTTATCGATAACAATTTTGCAGCCGGCTTGTGGACGACAATATGTAACTAAGATATTTACACGGAATATACCTTTTTTGTTAAACCAAATATTTATAAAATAAATAGGAAGCCATTTTAGATTTTAATGATTGTAAACAAAGGCCATATTTTTAACACTACAATAATGACTCAACTGTAATCTCAGTTGTACCAATTATGGTAGAAAACAGCAAGTTTATACAATTATAATCGCATAACATACAAAAAAAACCCATTTTTTTTTCGCGTTCAACAATGTTTTTTTTTTTAAACTGCCTTCTATCTGGCTTATATTTTTTTTATTAAGAACAGGCTAACTTGACACCAATAAAATCTACTTAATTGTAAGTAAATTTAACAATGTTGCAAAAAATTTTTTGATGTATTTATTGTCCCCTCTTTTTGGTTGCATTGCTTAAAAAAAAAAACGCAAATTTTCGATAACCCCTATAAATCAGTACACATCGCTATAAAAATTGTAAACACATCGGCAAAAAACGTCTATAAAAAAAAATCAATATTACTTTAAATTAATTTTTGTTGTTATTTGTAATTATTTACACCGATACTGTTATGATAAATTCTTAAACAATTTTTAATTAAAAATATCTTTAATTCGTACACCATAATAAAAAGCAGGTATCCAGGCGGCAACTATACATACGTATAACTAGAGCTGACCAAAATCGTTGTATCTGTTTAACGTTAACGACAACCGTGCAAGCACTGCACTAAAGTATACGTAAAAAGTAGTCTCTCTGTTTTTAAAAGTTTGTTTTTACGCGGACGTAAGGTTAAACGGCAGTCAGAGTGTTAATAAAAGACTGTTGTTATAGTTTATCTTTTTTTAAGCTTTTATGGAGCATTCAATTTTTTCTTATGCGACAATCTTAAAGATTTCTGTTTTTGCACGTTATTACATAAAAATGTATTTGCATTAAAACGTATGCAGTTTATTTTGTAAGTGTTTTTTCTATTCATACCGTTTATCGTTTGCTTTATTATGTAATCAATTAACTTGAATGTTTGTTGTTTATTTTTGTATAACAAATAAAATATCCTTTAATGAAGGTATGTCTGTACACTAGTATCCCAATAGAAAAAACAGCAGATTGCATTTTTTTGTTGCATTTATCTCTTTTCTGGCAATAAGACGCGAAAATATGGTTAAGTATTGGTTGTAATTTGTTGCATACAATATTGTACGAATACTTGTTGTATTTTTTGTATTTTGTTTCGTAAAAGTTTTCTTTTAAAGTAAAATACATAGCATATTTACATTATTTCCTTCCTTATGCAATGCCTTAATAAAAGCAAAAGTTTTATTCAAATATAATGCACGTAGAATTTGCAGACATAAAAAAAAGAAAAGAAATATAAGTTACATTTATAATAAATTTTGGAACAAGTGTAAATTACTGTGGCGCGCGCAGCGCGTAAGCCATGATGCGCGCCACCAGCGTTCGTATAATTTTATAGGTGAAAATTATAATATGGAAAATTTAATGGTATATAGTTTGTATATTTTTACGAAAAAATATGATTTTATAAAACGTCAAAAATTTTATATTTTTTTCAAGAAAAAAATCCATTGTTTTTTCTGTCATTTACGTTGGATAAGTCGAAAAATATAATCCAATTATATTTGCGATTCTGTTATTAAAATATTTTTTACTTTTTTACGTTAAAAAAGCGCTGCGCATGGATGTCGCGCTGCATGCGCGGTACAATTGTCATAAAAAATATTTAATTGCTGTTAGGTATGCAAAAAAATGTTTGTTTTTGTGATTTTGTATTTGGTACTATAATGAACTGACTAAAAAAAGAATATGTAGCCCACAATGATGGATATGCCTTTTGATATCGTATGTAAAAGACAAGTATGTTTCTGAAAATACGCGTATATTGGCAAATTACAACTTAAAATATGTCTTGCAATATATTTTTATAAACATTTGAACGAATCATGAGTAATAATCAATGATATATAGAGTAAAAACTATTTTATTCATAAGATAAACAAAATTTATTAATTTTATAAAAGCGCATAATGTAAAAAAAATGATATTTTCATAGTAATATTTTGCGTTTGCTGTAAAAACATTACAAACATCAATAAAGTTTTCTTACTTTTTTTAACCGGTTTTTTTTTGAATGTAAGCAAATAATAAAGCACTTTTTCTTTGCAATTGGAACAAAGAAGTGACCTGTTCAGCATAAAAAAGAAAATCTTGTAAAATAAGTACAAATACCTAGAATGCAAGTATACGTGGTGCATTTGTTATGATATGACATTCACAATTTACAAACGCGACAATTCGCTAATCTTCGTACAATTTGGAAAATGCTCTTACAATAAAAAATAACCGCGCCCTAATTAAAAAACTAGACATTTACAGTTGTTTTTATATATAAAATTTATATATCTATGTTTTTGTAGATTTGACACTTCTATTTATGCAAGTGCTTTTTTAATTTTATTAGTTTGACTACGTAGTTAATTAGATATACTTCAGATACTGTTCGTACGCAATACACATAAAATGTTTGGTGTTATACTTATGTTATTTTTTAAATTTTAATTTTTGTAACTGTTTTCTTGAATAAAGTGTAAATCTTGTAATAAATGCTTGCTAAATTTGTTACTTAAGATTAACACTTATAAACTGAAATTTTAAAAAGTAAAAAACATGTGTTGCAATATATAAATACCAATGTTACAACTTTCCTAGTTTAAAATTATCCGAGTGTACAATTTTTGCTTGATAATTTATAAAGTTAATGCGATAACTGTGCTCTTTTCTATTTTGCATTACATGAAATAGTAGGATGCATATGTCACAATTTAAAACGGATAAAAAGTGAAAACAAACCGAGTAATCTCAAAATGCCTACAAGAAAACTAAAATTACGTTACAGTTTACCTTTATTATAAATGTACAAAAAAAAACCGATACATTTTTTCCTGTCATAGTAAGTGTTTTTTTATACAAACACATATCTGATATACTTGAAGAGTCCTAGACCCAAAATAAACCAATTCCAATAGTATAAGCATATTTATATAATAATAAGGCTAAGTTTTGCAGTATTTAAACAAAAAAAAAATATGCAGGTTTAGAATCATAACATTTATTGTGTTATTGTATATATTCTTGTTATCGAATGTTTGGTTGATAAATATGGTTGATTTTATTTGTCACACACATTCATATCGCTTCTTTTTAAATTTTCGATCATAGCTGAGTATTTCTAAACGCATATATTTTATTTATAGCTCTGTAAAAGTTGTTGAAATGTAATTTTTGTGTTCGAAAATCATCAGAGATCTAATAATTGTTTTGCAAGCTTTTTTTTAGCTTCAAATTATTAAACGTAAAAAAAAATTAAATTTAAATGCTTTTTTTTATATAGACCTAAAACTAAAACAGTTTTAAGGTGCTTTAATCTTGTTAAACATCTCTCGCTGCTTTTTTTTTGTGTTATGTTGTACGTAAAGGTATAAATTTTACATTTTTTTGACATTTACTGAAACTAATTACTATATAATTTTTACTCATGAGCCTAGCAGATCTTGTAAACCAACTGACACAAGTATTTTAAAGTAATTTTATTACCTTGATGCAAAAATATGCCATATCGTTGACAAAAATTCTCAAATTTTACACGACTATTGCACAGGCTAGAGTTTTTTCACAAAAATATACAAATTTTTTGGCATTGGAGTCGCAAGTTTTGTAAAAATTTTCTAGTCCAAATTTAAGAACGGTTTTTAACATTGTCTCAGTTAATTCTTTAACAAGAATGTTAAAATTTTTACAGCAGTTACGTATTGGCTCCGATCTTACACAAGATTAAATTATAAGTATCAACGTATGCGCGTTATGAGAAGAGGGTCTATTTTTTTTCTACAGCAAAATTCAAGTACCGCAAATTTTTTTTTTAAAAAAACAAGTACCTTTAATTGTCTAGTATCGCAAACCGCACAAATGACAGCCTGCAATTCAAAAAGTAGGAATATAATAAGATTATATAATTTATATTATTTTTATATTTTTTATTAAATTGTATATTTACTGAAACTTGTAAAAAACACTGGCGGTGCCTGCGCGTAATCACTGGCCTACGTATGCATTGCTTGCAAAACTTTATAGAAACCGAATATTTGCAATTTAACGCCGAATTGTTTACCGTTACGCACGCAAAGTAGTTTGAATACCTCATAAGCTTTATTGTTTGATTACTGCATAAGTAAACAGAAAATGAATCAAAAAAAAGATACAAAATACGCATTTTTTTTCAGCAAATTTTGTACATTTACCATTGTTTTTTTTTGATGACAGAATAAAGCAAGTTTTACACATTAAAACATTTTGTTACAAATTAATTGTAAAAAATAGTATTTCGGCTACTTACATATCCAGCTTCTTTGTTAAAAAACATAACAGTAAAATTTTTAAATGCTGTATGAGCTGCACTCAAAACTGTAAACACTGTTGCTGGTGCCATTTTTGCTGCACGTAAGCAAAAAATTGCAATGTTGCCCTTTTAAAAAGTTTTAAAGATGTTCTATAAAATATACTAACGCAAAAATGACGTTTGCGAAGTGTATGTGACAAAGTAACGCTGTTTGAGTACAGAAAATCTAAAAAAAAATGTGCCACCATTTTAAGGCCTAAAAAAAGCATGGTCGGCCTGCTATATCCAACCTGAAATCTTACGTAAAAATAAAATTTTGCGCTATAAAATTACATAAAAATATCGTTTTGCGATTTTTGATTTTTTGTTGGGCTGTTTTGTATTTCATTCTACAAATAATTGGACAATAACTATAAGTCACAAAAAATATCTTTTTGAATTTAATGCGTTACTATATGAATAATACAGCCAATATGACGTTAAACAATAGGTTTTAATCCTGTATAGCAATTTTTCTGTTTCCACACCTTATTTACACTGTAATGTTTTTTAATTAATCGCAAATATTCTGGGATTTAAGCCTTTTTTACATGTGAACTACCTTGGCCACGTTTAGATGTTTAAAAATATGTTATTCATGTTAGAGGCGAGTATTTGTATACGGTGAAACGACTTTCTATTATAAGTAACGTTGATTTATATACTTGATTACTTGACCTAGGTATGAGTAGAGGTACATACAAGTCCAACCGTAACTCGCATGCACACCAGGCTGCAAAACATCTTAACACGTTATGTTTATAACGTGATAAACTTTTCACGCCATTGACGGCGGCGTTGTAACAATTTATCTTTATTTATATTTTCTTTGCATGAAAAACAGTAAATTCGTGCTTTAATGCAGTGTACATGCCTCTTAAGCTCATCCATATCTAACAATACATTGAAAAACAACAGAATATCCAGAAGATTGCAAAGACTGTATATCTTTCCTATTATATGATACGATCCTTAATATATACAAATCAAATTTACTTTTTCTTGGTATGATAAATTACGCATAATACAGAATCATGCAGTGTATATAGTGGAAACATGCCTAGGACCTGAGATATCCCAGATAGGCTGCTTAGGGGAGCGTAGCACCATTTGTGTATGTTTGCGTATTAATTAAGTTGCACATATACATTTTTTCATTCGGGAAGTGCGCATACTCAGATTTATGTGCTAAAACACTAACAGGTATACAAAAAAGTCATATTTTTTTTTGCTTTGTCTATAATAAAATGTATCAGCAATCCTTTTTGACACACTAAAGTGTGCGTTTGGCATAACGTGTTGAATGTAAATATATACGCCATATAAGTGTATATTTTATTAGTTTTTCTGTTGTTTATAATCTTATAATCGCTCAGTTGATCAAAGTATTTCTCATTGTTTAACACAGAAACTTGACGTCATGTATACAAAAAGTTATTAAGGCATACATAAGTCCCGGACTTACACGATACGTAACTAAATACTGTAGTCAATATTATATGGGCTAAATATTTCTTGCTTTTTGCTTTTATCTAGTAAACAGCATTCCTTTTACTTATGCCATAGTACAATGAAAACGATGTTCCGGTTTTAAACGCAAATAATGCGCCAATCCAACATAGGAACTGTATGCAATGCCGTTTTCAACGCGATGTATTTACTATCTATAATAACAAACAAATTTTTTTGTGTGCAGCAGGAACTTATCAAGGTGATACAGGGTCGAAACAACCTATTTTTCAATTAAATATATTGCGTTGCTATTCAAGGTTTATTTTTTTGGTTTAGAGACGTTTTTATAGATAAACTTTGGATCAAAAAAAAAGGCAATTTTTACAAAAAAAATTTATTAAAATATACACATGGGCAAATTGTTGCAATCAAAGTTTATTTATAATATAAAAATACAGACTACCCCTCCACACCCTTCCACACTCAGAAAAATTCATAGCATACGCACCTGCTGTGTGATACAAAATAACATATTTTTTTTCTTGTTATAAGTCTATAGTATTGGATATGAGCCTATGCTCTTTTTATGCATAATTATAAATTGGGTGCACCCTCGCACTTTTTGTATACTCCTTTAATATTACTTAAATGTAGAAATCAAGTAAAAAAAAAACAAACAAGGTCATGAAAATAATAAAAAATCAAAAGAGCTTAACCAAAATGCGTTAAGAATTTTAAATCGTGCAAGTAGTACAGAATAGTGCAAGCAAGTTGATGCAATGGGAATTAAATGTAGTAAAATGCATTCATTAGCAAGAGTCAGTCCCAGAACTGTTTTTTTCACTTTTGCCGGGTTCCGGGTCAAGGTGTCCGAGTCCCGGTTTTTAAGGATTGATCCTCTGGAAGTTTGCGTATCAGTTTCGCTCGTGCTTTTTTTTGTTTGAAAATTTTGTATTGAAAAGAGAATTTAGAATTTTTCCGGTTATGATAAAAAAAAACTTTTTCGTTTATTTTAGTTTTACTAAAAAAAGTCGAGTTCTTGTTTTTTACCCCATTAATAAAAATTCATTGAAATTTTTTAGTCGACGTAGTTTCTTCGTATAAAGAATAAAAAAGAAAATTATTCAAGAGAAGATTTAAGAAAAAACTTGTTTTAGAAATAAGTTTAAAATTACCATCTTTTAGAAAAATACACACAAATAAATGTAAATCTTGTCAAAACAGACACCCCTTGTAATTTAGATTGCAAAAAGTAAAGTAACAAAATATTTAAGTACACGAGAAGGAACTTGAACTTTGCATTAAAATATTTTTTTTTTGCTGCACATGCCTTTTCAAAACAAAACACAGAATACAAAGTTGTATGTATCAAGCTATGTTAACGTATGTATTTAAAAATTTCTGGCTACATAAAATAGAATATGTGGTATTTATTTCAATCCGTATTAGGGGGTACCACAACCCCTTTATGCGTTGCAATTTACAGACAATGCTTGCAATTGGAACACATCTTCCCAGTGTCATCATATTGTATAAGATATGTGTCTTGTCCTTTTAGTCCTATGAAACCAGCTGCTTTCATACACCTTCCCTTGTAGTTCTTGTAAACGTTTTCGTGATGTGAGTTTCGTATCTTCTCGTTGATCTCATATTGCATTTTTTTTACCTTAATGTTAGTTTTCCCTGCTTTGTTCTTCTCGGGCTATCAATATTATACTCTAATGCTTTTGTATCTTCTTAAGAGTGTAAAGCAGTTATTGAAGTGCATCTAATAACACTGTGGAATGTATTATTATTTGCACTTATTGTAAATTCTAGCTTGTGTTCAGTTGTCCCATTTTGCTGTTTTATGTAAGGTACCGTAATGTTTATATTGCTCGGTTCACTCTCCCGTTTCGTGCATGATCGTCGACACCGACTGGCTCATATTTTATACAAATTTGTTTCTAATATATCTGGAATCTTTCATTCCTAAATTTTGTGCCGTTTTCTGACACTTAAATATCTGGTATACTCCGTCACTAAACCAATTCGTTATCGCTAATATCTTGTTTTTGTTGGATTTATTTTTTAATAATGTGCCGCAAATATATCGTGAAAAGTAGTCCGCTCCATTAAGTACATAAACTCCTGCTTCTTAAATCATTAGATCAAGACCTACTTTTTTCATTGTTCCATTGCTTACTATGAATTCTGATGTTTTCCTCAACGCTTTGCTGTAAAACTCTCCGCATATTGTACAGTTCTCTAATGTTCTAGTAATTTCATCTTTCATTCCTGGCCAATAGTACTTTGTTTGTATACTTTGGTAAACTTTTCTGCGGATTAGAAATGAAAAATACGGGAAAATATATTTTAATTAGACAAATTGGGAAAATAAACAGGAAAATTAGGAATTTTAGGAATTTAAAAATTTAAATTCATGAAAAAAGTAATTTATATGTTGAATTCACAAATAATAGATTTTTATCCTAATTTTAAAAAAAAAAATGACTAGTTGATGTAGAAATAGAGTTAAATAAAATAAATTTTTTATAAAAAACATTTATTAGGTTTTATATCATATTTTTATCGTCATATACCAATTTCCCTACCCCTATTTTATACATGTATTTTTAGTTTTGATACTTGAATTTATTTTATAAGAAACAATTTTTTTTACCCTTACATTAGTTAGCCTGTTTCTTGTTGGTGTATGCGTACCACCAAAGATTAACCATATTCGTTAAGCTGCTGCGGATGACGAAATAAATAGAGAATAAGTATAATGCGATCGGCTGTTATGCTTTTTTTTCATAAATCCATTCCACCATGTCAGTAGGCTTAAATTTTTAGTAATATTACATATATTGCTTATTCCATATATTCCTGGTGTCGTGTTATACTGTGATAAATTAGTAATCACCGCATTTATGTCATATTTTTTTCTAGCTAAAATACTGATGATTTTGATGGCAAAGTGCTGTTCACTTGCACTGAGATCCTACCCGATATCGAGGGTCTAAAAAAATTGCAGCATAGTGAATTTGATCCATATGTTTTTTGCGACGGGTAGAAAGAAAATCAAGTGGTTTTTTACATATTTGCTTATCATTATATTTATTTAAAAAATGCAATGGTCTTCTTGATATTTTTGTTTAAATAATGTGCACATGTTCAACTACATCCGATAAAAATACATTTTCACTATCAATTTTCATAACAAAATCTCACACAGGACTTATCATTTCAAACATACATTGCAAATTGTTCCAGTAATTATCATCTAATATATATTCTCGAATATTTTGTTTTACATTCAATTCATCACAGATCGCAGATTTTTGCAAACTTTCTTTCCCCTGGATTAAACTTCTTATCATGGTAATGTCACGCCAATATCTTGTTTTTACTATTGAGTGTTAGTACTTTGGCTCCCTTTCCATATTTTTCCAATTGACATTTCATAAAATACAAATATAACTTAAAGTGGATTTTTAAATATGTAGTGATATCTTGGGATTATTTTCTAAGAGTATTGTATAAATTTATTACGAAGTATTCATCTAATAACAGATTGCCCCAATGGGCCGCACATCCTATGTTCTTTTTATTTTTATGTTTTTTATTGATCATACGCCAAGCCGCTCGCATAATATGGGCATTAGCTAATACTATTGCAACCACTATACGTTCTATTACAATTATTATTTTTTTTTTCTAATTCATCCGCAATGTATTGAGTCGTATGGATTTAGTTGATGTATAAATGGACTCATGAAAAAAAGGCTCGGGTGTTGTGGCAATATAATTAAATATGTTTTTAGCTCTAGTATTAGACTACCTGTTTGTTACATCGCTAATTACTAGTGCATTTTCTTTTTGTGCCACTATTTCCTTCTGTAATAATTTAAGTTCCAGCTCTCATAATGCGCCAAAAAGATCATGTTTTGGAAGGGGGTAATACGATGGAAGAAGAAGTTGTAAAGCTTGTATCCAGATATGGGTTTTCAAACAAACTAAGAGGCCTATTTAATAAGTAAATCGCACGTGCTAGTGCTACAATAGCTTTTAATGTTTTTTCTCGAGCGTTCATTGAATCGAGCCACTGGCTTTTATCTGCCCCAAAAAATTTTTTTTCAGTTGTGCTTCTAATTTCTGCTTACTCTCTAACATTGGGATTGCCAATAGAGAAATTGTGAAATATTCTGTTGCTGCAAAATGCTTGTATCTTCTTTTTATTCAATATCCCGTGTGGATGAAATATGTAAGGATACCGGCTCGACACATATATCCCTTACTTGACATTTATTTAGACCTATTCCATTTTCGTGATATTTGGTGATGTATATTTCGTTGAGCACCTCTTACAATAAACTACGCTTTTTATGATTTCATTATAGACTTCATATTTTAATGTATAGGAGTATCAAGCATTAGATATTTTTCGAGCCATTTAGGGGGTAAAATAGAAAAAAATTTTTATTAACTATTGCAGAAATTATCTATTTTACAATCGAATTTTCCCAATTTTCGTGTAACCAATTTTTGTTTCCCAATGTTTCCCTGTCTAAAATACAAGAAATTTGGGAAAGGATAAATATATTTTTTACCTAAAGTGGATCTATGTGCTAATTCATTATGCAGGATAATAGTGAAATCGTATTTTATATGAGCTTTAAGTATGATTCGCGTCTCGCCATTATCTTGCTGGCATATATCGATGACATCTTTAGTTTTCTCGTGCTTTTTCCATATTCTTTATCGCATTTCTTTGTCTGTCTCCTTCTCATTCTTAACATTTTCTATTGTTTTGTCTTTTGGGCACCTAAGTCTATCCGCATCTCAAATCCATAAACTATAATATACTCTATTCTGAAATCGGGCTCTCGTATTTCTTCTCGTTATCTTTTTATTCTGTTATTGTATAATATTGGTTTTGTACTTTTGCCTGTCGGTGCTTAATGATCGCATCTTAGTTTGAAGTGTCGACCTTTTGACTCATATTCAGATTTCGTATGCCGAACACAGCACCATACTACCCCAACCCTGTTATTTCATATGATTGTTCTGTTAAAGTCTTCTTTTTACTCGCATATTGATTTAGTGGTTCTGCCCCCTCGTTTATCGATCTGATACATAACGGCGCAGAATCCAATGTTAGATGCGTCAGTTCTCAAAAAAGATTGGTTTACTGTAATTTGGCAAAATCAGATTATCTAGTGCTCCTATAATTGTTTTTACTTACTCAAACTCTCTTACATGTATCTGAAAATTTTCATTTTATTGGTGCCGTCACTTTAAGGCTGTTTGTTAAATGGAATGTTAGTATCGCTGCGATAAGGATGACAGTACGAAACCAATTAATTCTTTTTAGACAGATCCTTTTGTTCTTGTACTGATTATATGTTCTCCGTATCCAATATTCTCTCTTTCTGCTTTCCTAGTGGGATCATTTCTTCCCAGTTTATTTTCATTCCTAGTACTGTCGGCTTTGTTTCGTTAATTTGTAATTTGCTGACATTTATTTGCATATGGTTCTTGTATACTTTCCGTAACACGTTAATAAAGGAGAATATTTTGTTCTTGTTTTGATTTTGCATGAATAATAGTATAATAAAGATAAATTTCAACTCCTTTGTAGACAAATTCTGTAAGTATTTTATTCACAACTGTTTGAAGTATAAATGGGCTATTTTTATAACTCTTACTCATGGTTTTGAATTCAAAGATGGCTCCGTTAATTTTAAATGCTGTTTTTGGTTTGTCTGCATCATCCATTTCAATGCGTAAGAAGGCTTCTTTTTGGTCTACTGCACTACAATATTTGCTTTCGTATGTGCACTGAATAGCGCTTGCAATTGTTTCTATAATTCGTATACTTCTGGGATTACTAGTTTATTATATTGCATTGGATTTAACACGTTTCTTATTCCTCTTTTAATTTTACATATAAATCTTACATGGTTTTGCCATAAACTATTTTTTTTTCTGTTAATGTACTGTTTTGATAATTTCCTAAATATTCAAGTGCCTCCTGCCACTGTGCTTGAGGTACTATACATGTCTAGTGGTAATTAATCTTACCACTTTCAGTTTAAAACTTGCATTTTTTGTATGTTGAAAAATTTAAAGGCGTTCTCTTGTTGTTGGATCATGCGGGAAAAAATCTTACAACATTCTTTAACAAGTTAGGTTAATCTCTGCTCGTTTAAAGAGTTTTTGATTATTATAAAAAGGTGTTATGTAGGCTTGATCCTTTTTATTGAATGGGCACCTTGATGTGACATGTCCATACTCATATCACTTGTAGCATCATAATTATTTAGGTCTCATATACCCAAATCCTTTTCCAGCATAACCTTTACTTTCCATTCCTCTTTCGTATCTCTGGTTCTTCTCTCTTTACATACATAATTCTGATTTCAGTTTTGCGATTTTTAACTCGGCATTCTTCTCATGATCTCTAAATTCTTCTGGCATACAACTATCTTCTGTTCCAAAGCAGCTGGTGATGCATCCCATGTTTTATATGTTTGGTTTATAATGTCTGGCATAAGTAGATCTACTAATTCAATGCTATCGAGACTATTTCCTTTAGCTAATGTTTTCTCCGACTGCGTTCGAGCTGCTTGCATATTGAAGTTAATTATTCTGGCTTCATGTATTCCTCTTGATAGTTTATCAAGGAAGTTACGTGTTTCATTAGCAATCTTGCTAATATCAATGCTTCTTTGAGCAATTGTCGGCTAATTAGGTCTCCCTTTGGTATTTATTACAATCCATCTTAGACAGTACCACAGATAATACAAGTTCGTTATAGCAAAAACAATGGCAAAAGAAAATAAATTAATACAAAACAGTACTCTGCACTGGCAATTGTCTTGAAGTAGTAAATAATAGTTGATGATCGTGTAAATGTATAGGATTGCGTAACTATTTAAGTCAAATGTCTTAATTTTATACCAGTTGAAAATCTAAGGGGTACGAAATATGTACCAAAATAAAAAAAACGGTTTGCACTGAAAAAAGAATCTGTTCATAACGTACTAAGCCACGAAAATACAAAAAAAAAATAATTTAAAATGCTTATATTATAATACAGTAACGGGGTTTATTACATTTTTCTGATTTGTCTTTATATATTTATATGTTTATTTTAGCACTAAGACTAAAATCCATGCAATTTTGCTGTCATAATCTTACAATTTTAGCAAGAATAAAATAAAAGGTGACCACATCAATAGTTCAAGATATATTGCTTTAATTTGGAGAAATAAGAAACAAATTTGTTGCTATGTTTACAAGAATATGAATGTTATAACGTAAAAAAATATAATAAAAAAGTAAAGCTGATATATTTAACTATGATATATATGTAAGAAAAAGTAAGTTTGTATAATAACATCTAAATTAAAACTTAAATTCAGAATTTGCTTGTTAGAAAAAAAAGATATTTGTTATAAAATTACTTTACGTAATTATACTATATGCAAAAGTATTGGTTAAATTTAATAACAGACCATATTCATTCATGCCTTGTTTACGTAACTCTGCTTAGAAATAAAATATCATCTTCATTGGTTTTGAAACTTTATTTTTCTATATTCTTTTTTGTTGCCTGCATTTTAATGTCAGCAAAAAAATTTCATTTTTTTTTCTACACGATATAAAAATATTAAGTACTTGATCGTATATCACAGACGGCATATGTAAGGCACTTGTAACTTAGAGTCATATAATATGTGTTTTAAAGTAGATTATTTAATAGTCTGATTCATTTTTTCATAAACAGTGAATTTCTTCTTTTCCTTTCATTTTGAGCAGCTTTGTAATAAAAGGGGGGGGGGTAAAAACCTAATGGGTTTAAAGTTTTTTTTCTGTAGAAAAATAGAAACTGTCGAAGTATATACATATCAAAATCAACACACATACATTTCCTACATATTTACAGCGCTCTCAAGTAACACTAACATCGGATGTATCAAAAACATACTTCAAATTATACAAATGACATTTATTTTCTACAATATTGCCATAATATGTAATTAGAAACGTAAAAATACAATATGATATATTTTACATCTTTGTACAAAATCAAGGGGTTGATATTTGCACATTTTGCATTGTAAATTACGTAGTTTTTGTGTAATCATGTCTAGTAGAAATTTGTAGAAATCCTTTGCCTGCACATATTTAATCAAAAACTAGAGCCGACAACAAAGGTTGCAAATATAAGGTTGCAAAGATAACATTTAAAAGTTTTTTATGACTACTTAAACCGATATACATATTTCCTGTGCACTTTGACAGTTAAAATGCTGTGTTACAAGTAGTATGCTATTGTTTGCCATTTTTCATACTTTTTTTTTGCAGTTTACTTATCTTTTTACGAACAATCTGTAGGGCAAAAGATGGGTTGCATCTATAATTAAAGGTGATACTAATTGCTAAAATCTATAAAATCTTTAAAGTGCAGTGTATGTATATAAGTACACATAACATAATGCAAGTGCTGTTTTACATTGAAAAAATGTATTTTGCGGCTATAATCATATTTTCTACGTTTTTGTCAGATCTATTTAATAACCAAACTTTACCAGTCAAAAATTTATACTTAAATCTTTTTTTCTGCATTTTTTTGCACCTTGCAAACAATAAATCTGAATTATATATATAGAAAATTCTTTTATACTGTTTGAATGGTTTTTCTATGGTTTTATGTTATTTTAGATTTTACACTCATATCATAAATATAACATTTTAAAAACAAAATGCTTTAAAGGAAAATTTTTAGATTTCAAAAAATATTGAAATGTTTAGTTATCTATTTTAAAAATTTTTAAAAAGTCATATAACATGCAAATTTTTTTATTTTTTGTTAGAAATTTTTATACAACCGCTGAAAATATATAATATAAATATTTTTTTCTTACAGATAAAAAAACTGTAACTACACTACAAATATTGTTATGAATACTAAACAGTACAAGTCTGCTTTGTATGTTTAACTCTACACAGATTGTTTTATAGGCGCTTTATTTAGTGTGACGTAACGTTTTGTGTAGGCAAAACTGTCACTACTGTTTTTTCATTACTGGTTGCTAGCATCTACTATACAAACAGTATTTTAAAGGCATGTTACAGTACAAATACATTTGCATGTTCAGAATTAACAAAATGGTTTGTTTTGATTATCACAAAAACTATAAAAATAAAATGTAGTTTACAATAGATATCAATAATACGCGTGTCAAAATGAATTTGACACGATCGTAGCACAAGTTTTAAAGAATTGATAAGATTAGAAGCCTATTTTTATAATTCTATTAAAAAAACACCTGTAAATTTTATTATGACCAACTTAAATAGTCAAGTGTGCTTTTTGCAAAAATAAAATTTCAATGGCATTTTCGAAATTTCTTATTATGTTTTTTTGTCTAGTAACAATGCTAAAAAAATGCAGTCGTTGATTATACTTCGCTTACATTTTATTAAGATTCATTATGGTATATTAAAACCCGCCAAAAACAACAAAAAGGACAACAAATTACGCACAAAAGACAACATTTTTGCAATTCCACGTAAAAGATATACGTTTTCTGTGTTATACTTGTTTTTGTATAATATAAATGCAAGTTTCTTTCGTCTCTTTTTTAGACTGTGCATAAACAAATACTAAACATATAAAAACATTGAGAAGAATGTAAATCAGCGCTTAAAAACTTTACAATGCAAATCAGCATGGCGATGTGTAATAACGATAATTATTGTCGCGCGCTATGCCAGGAATCTCTGCTATACAAAAGCTACGCAGTTAAAAAACTAGGTGCCAAACGTTACATAAAGCAATAAACAAGAAATTTCATTTGCAAGCAACATTTGCATATCACTTTTTGCAGACAGAAGAAATTCCATTATATTTTAAATTTGAATTAGTAAAAAAAGCAATGGCCTTGCAAACACAAGACCATACAACAGCCTTTGTATTTGCCGGCAAGATAGTTGTTAAAAGTTTTTAAAGTGTTTGCAATCATGCCTCATTGTTAGTTCTTTGTAATTTTACTTGTTTTTATTTTGTTCAGCATGGGTCCCCGGCACAGCGCGTGACATTTATTTGAAGGAATATCTTTTACCTTTTTCTAGTATGAATTAAATCATTGTAAATGCATTGCATAAAATCAATACAAAAATACTTTGGCTTTGTAACGTCTACCATCATTTTATGTCACTTTTTTTTACCTAATAAAATGTTTCCTTTTACCTTTACTCGGTTGCAGTATCTGTATTCTTATTTAGTGTTATATTGAAAAATTGCTGCATTTAAAACATAAACAACCGTAATTTGTAGGTTGAAAATACCGAAGAGAGTCATGCGTTTTAAAAACTTTAAAATGCATTAAACTTTTTTTTTTGTAAACTAGTTCATGTTTTGGGCTTTTTGGCTTTTTTATATAAGTTTTTTTTAAAGATTTGTTTTAACTTTAAAGTTTGCTAGATTATACGTATATCCATCGCCACTAAAAAAAATAAAGTTCTGCTTGATAGTATAAGATATTTTGTTATGCTTCGGTGTTTGCTTTTTTGCTCATATTATATTATGCAATGGTTTCTGTAAGTTTATTCTAGAAATGCAATGCAAACGGCATGTTTATTCTTTTTTTGCATATTCTGACATCTCGCACATTTTACACACGCATATTTATCATCTAAACAACCCGGTTTAAAACGTCAAGTATCTAGTCGTTCCAGGTTTGGTCACACGGTTGTAAAGCCCGGGTCAACATTACGCCGGATCCCCCCCCCATGTTCATCAACAATCAAAAAGAAGATGAAGCCCCGTAAAAAGTATATAAATAGCGCAACTAGTGTGTACCTGCGTTTGCCAATTGCTTATACGTTGTTTCATTGGTTATCGTTCATATGAATCATAAGGAATCATATGTTACGAGAAATATAAACATTTTAGTAAGCAAGACACGAGAACCATAAAGCTAAATTTGTTAATAAAAAAGCAGAGCCTGACGTCAGGCGATATTACACAAGTACCCGAACTACTCAAGTAGGCATTACTGCATATGTAAACCTTTTGTTTGATTAATCAAGCTTAATAATACACCAATTAACAAGATAAGTGAAACCAAATTTAACAGTCTTTTAGTAAAATACTTGATAAAAAAACAAGCCGTAATACAAAATAGTACATCTTTTTAAGCCTGAAACGTACATATTATTAAAATGAAATTGTGACATTTTACTCAGACGGTGATTTTAGTATTATTTACAACAAAAGCTACGATTCA
Source organism: Agrenia bidenticulata (assembly GCA_034694785.1). Classification (NCBI taxonomy): domain Eukaryota; kingdom Metazoa; phylum Arthropoda; class Collembola; order Entomobryomorpha; family Isotomidae; genus Agrenia; species Agrenia bidenticulata. Next base: position 18,547 of record JAQFYM010002539.1, read on the forward strand.
CAGGGCAAAAAAAATTAAACATAATTATCTGGCTATTATAGAGCAGACCCGCCTACAAGAGCATCTCTACGTTTGGAGCCCCTTTTTTGGTTTGAAGCCTTCAAAAGATTTACGCTAAATTAGTTTAGTTGACCCCAGTTAACGAGGATACAATATTTTGCCCCTTAAGAGCAAGGGTCGTAAACTTTGCATGTTTGTTAAAGAGGGTCGGCTTAACTTAATAAGCGCCAAAATCTTTTTTGAGCTTCAAACGGAAATTGGGGCTCCAAATGTATGAACGCCTCTACACGATATGATCCGTCGAATTAAATGATCCTGCCACACGTAATGGAAAAACGCAAAAAACGTTTTTCTTGGTTTGAGTTTTACAACAACTTTTTTTTATGTGAATATATTATGTTTGCGTGTTTAGTGACTACTGGCATCCTTTTTTGCATTGAATCATGTAAGCTTACAGCTAACATATGTGTATTTTTGGCGTAATAGCATGCGTGGCGTATGTACTGAACGACTTTTTTATAGAAACCAACATTTGCATTGTATTGATGTTTTTAGCAGCAGCAATGCACAGGACGTTAGTGTAGAGCTTATAATACACGCAAAATGCACAAGCACAACGAAATTCTTGCCGTCGACCGTTGTACCAATCACAAGATCATACGCATGGATAAAAATTAATTTGTATTGCTAAAGGTTTATTACAGTAAATAGCATTTTAAGGATCATTACATAATATAAAGTCATGCAAAAAAAACTAAAATGCATTATCACGGCTGATATACAAGATATAAACTGTGAGAAAGTTATAAATAGGTATTTTACATAGACATATCTTTATGCTGTAATTTATGACATTAGTTATATAAAAAGGGTTTTTTTATAGCTCACAGTGTTGAGGAACATAAAAAGGATAAAGATGTGTTCTGTAAATGCAAGCATTGCACTGAAAATCCAGACTTTTTGTTTGCTGTAAAATAAAGAGTGTAAAGCGCATGTTACGAAATTATATTTTAATTCAAAAATAATTGCAATTAATATTGTGGCGATAATTTATTTATTTATTAAACAGTAATTTTTATTGCACTTATATTCTTTATCCATAGTAAATTTTGTAATAAATAAAAAGCCGAGGATTTTTTTAATAAACACAGATAGAAAAGGGCTCTCATTTTTGCACATGTAGTAAAAAACGCAAACTAAAGCTGGAAACTGGATATAGAAATTTCGTGTACAAATTAATAGAATGCATCTGTACTGGCAGCAGGTAATGACAGAATTCAATTCCCAAGCGTTAAATATTTTCATGAAATAATTTCAGAAAAGATCAATTACTATATTTAGCTGGATTGATGTAAAAATATCAGATAACTAGGTATTGTATTTTTAAAATCCATACAACAAAAAAAACCTTTTACTGGACTCTTTATCAACATTGTACATAAAAAGTAATTGGATTTGTTATTGAAAGAAGTAGAGGGTTCGATAACATATAAAAAAACAACAAAGCTATATTGTACAAAGTAATAGTAAACTGTTGACAGAACACCACTTATTGCAGCGTTTGCTTCATTTCTGATTAAAAAAAAGAATTAACTTACTTTTTACATATTAACATCTACACAATGTCTAGAAGAATTGATTTGTCAGCTACAAGCTATGTTTTTCTTATAAATATCAAAAAGTATATATATGAAAAAAAAATCCAAAAAACAAAGTATGCATAATAAAAGACAGTTTTTTAGTTTTAGAAGCAATATTTAATTTTATCGGCATCTTGTTGCAAAGATGTTCTAGTAACAACTTTTTATTGGCTTTTACTTTTGTATATTTAAATATGAAAGACTACGTAATTTGCATTATAAAATATGAAAAAGTTGCACCTAAATAAAAAAAGGGGTTATTTACAGCACAAAAACCTTCTTGCGTACAATTTATAAACATAAAACTAGAAAGGTAGTATATACTGTATGGGTATCTAATTTTATACACTTAAAAATGTTTTTTTTAAAAATGTTTTTTTTAAAAATGTTTTTTTTAAAAATGTTTTTTAGCTAAGTTTATGCCTTACTGGTACTGCCGTATAAAAATTACATAAACAAAATAAGGATATGCCGCAATTAAGATCTTTACCCATATAGTATAAACGGATACTATTATTTTTTGTTTTTGCCATCAATGATATTTGCGATAACAGCTGAATACCCGAATATAACCAAATAACCTAAAAAAGATGCGAATATTGTACATTCTGAATTTTATGAGACTGCTATTAATAAAAATTATTACAAATAGAAGTTAATTATTATTGTCAACTGCAGAAAAAAAATTCCGTACATAAATTATTATATCAAACTAGTATAAAGATGAGGTTTTAATAAATCATTTGCTGAAATGACTCTAAAAAAGAAAACAAAAACAACAAGCTTGGCAAATAGATACATATTTCATTTTACCGTCATCTTATATTTGCGCACGTTTTTTTATGCTAATTTAGTTTTTACTAATATACGGAAAAGTTTACTACCTTGAAATTAAACAATAATGCATTTTGTAAACTAAATAAAATGCTGTTAAATATTTTTACTGTTGCATAAATAGTTTATATTTAAATTTAAAAACAAAAACGTGAATAAAAGTATTTTTTGTTTTTTTTTTTTTTTTTTTTTTTTTTTTTTACATCTTTATAAAGCTAAAATATACAAACGTCTTTCAATTTTTTATTTATGTAGTATCAAGAAACAGATCTAGTTGTATTCCGACATATATATATAAAATCCGTTATAAATTGTATAAATTCCAATTTAAAATGTATTACAAAATTTTATCCCTAATGTTTATACGCAAGCGCAATACCAAATTTTTATACAAAATTGTTATACTAAATTTTTTAATCGAAATTTTATGCCAAAACCAGTTACCACTCATTTTACGTAATCTTTATAATAAAAATTTATACTAAAAATTTATACCAAAATTTAGTCAAATTTTTATCACAGTTAAAAAATATATTTTATTGTCATCGAACAGACCGTCAATATATGAAAAAGAGAATATATATAAGCTGTGTTTTTCGATTTCACTGATAACAAATTGCCTGGTAATATGCGAAAAAATATAAAAAAAAGTGAAGATACCACCATAACAATAACACAATTATTGTAAAATAAGTTATCTATATAAAATGCCAAAAAAGAAATTTTTAAAATGTTATTTTCAATAGACTAGTCTTACAGTGTTAAATTGTAAAAAAATATAAAATTACGCCCCAATGACATAATAAATAGTTACAGGGTCATATGCGGATAAAAAAGTACTCATTGAAAAGCGTTTAACATGTCAGTAGATTTTTAAAAAGGTCTTTTAGCAATTTCTTTTTTTTTCTGGCTTTTTTTTGGCTGCAAGTATACAAATTAAAACATGCGGCAAACTGGAAAATATGCAGAAAATCACATAGGCTATACAAATTTGCGTTGTCACGGTGCCGAAGCTTGTTGCTTATTTTCTAGTCGTTGAATACTGTTTGTAAACTATTACAGTCAGCTGATTTTAAAATTAAATCAGCCACCTGCTTTTAGGATAAACGTATCCTTTTATGCATTTATAGCTTATAATAATATTCTTATATGTGGGTCTGTAAAAGCAAAAAAAAAATAGCCATGTAGTAGAAAAATAAAAAAATAAATCAAACACTTTCTGAAACCCAATAACTTTTTCGAATAGTTTATTGTAAAAGAATGCGCAAAAAACTATTTAATGTATACAGTTCTATGCGTTATTTCATACTTAAAAATAAAAATTTTCACACTAGAATATTTTATTATGTCAACATGGGAATAATATTTCGAGTAGTAAAGATCAACAGTAGTAATTACCTACGAATTGTGCCCCCTTTTCATAACTTTTTTTCAGGCTATTTTCTTTGTATACGTGTCTATTTTACGACATAATCTGACGTTTTAATATGTTGTAAAATTAAAGAAAAACTATTATTCTATATTAGGATAGTACAAACAATATATTGCATACGGTTTTTATACTTAATTTTGTATATACCTCCTCAAAACATAAAAAACAGAACAAAATACTTTTTTATGTTAAAAAACACCGCGTTTTGCATAAAACTAGTTTTTCCTTGTCACCCATCTAAATGTGCTGTTGTTGACAGAACAATTTTGCCTTAAGTGCGTTTTTTGTATATGTAAAGTGTTTTCTACTATGATTTTTGTATATTATTAGTCCTTTTTAAAACAATGCTAAATAAAATACGGTTAATATCACAACCTTACTGCAAGCGTAATGGAATACACAAAGTAAATATTAAAAGTGTAAAAAGACACATAAATGTACAAATAAATACGAAACATGACTTCAAAGATTTACCCAAGCCGTGTGAAAAGGTTTAAACATGCCAACGACCTATGCTTCTGATGCGACCCGGGTCGTTTGTTATTCGTATGCATACCGTTAGCTATAAGCAATAGTTTTGTTTTATAAACATGACGGATATTTTTAAACA